>CAEFZY010069227.1:0-11848 GCA_903066815.1 Brachyrhaphis roseni
ATAGATAGATAGATAGATAGATAGATAGATAGATAGATAGATAGATAGATAGATAGATAGATAGATAGATAGATAGAGAATACATATATTCTGTCTTGTTACCTTCTGGTTGTCCTCGCTCGTCTGAACTCTATATCTGAAGTGTTTGAGTTTTTCTTCTGGAGACATCATCAAAAACTCATCCTTGTCATATGTTACTTCTGTAGGTCTGTCGGAGAATCTACCACTGTTGGTACTTTCATTACTCTCAAGTGACCTGAATGTTTGGTGGAAGAAAACACATTTGCACTACAATGCTATATATATATAGGCCTATATATATATATATTTTTTTTTTACAAGCATAAGTGGGTACCCAAAAATTGTACTCAAGTATGTAGCACAATTAAAATAAAATTTAAAAAACTAATAAAATAAAAACAATTATAGTGCAGAAAAGTCAGGTAAAATAAATATTTGTCTTTTTTTTAAATATAAAACTGTATATTTGCCTGACCGCCAAACGGCCCAGCAGGCTCGGCAAATAAAAAAAACAACAACAAACAGGCTGCGTGCAAAGTCTCGCTAACACAAAACTGCAGGACGTCTCTTTGTCTTACCATTTTTGGCTAAAGTGTTTCTTCTCCATTTACCTCAGTGGAGAGTTTCTAGAAATTTTACCATATCTGTTAAGTCTCCCGTTTGCCTTGAAAACTACAATTTTTAACCCCCCTGTCCCATATTATGGCGATCCGTCAGAAACGTCGGTAGAATACTTACGCAGTCGAGGAATGATTCCGTTCTTTTATTTCTGCGTGATCGTCTTCCATTGTAAACTAACGTTGAAGACGGTTGCCGTGGTTACACTGCCTGAGTCGCTTTACTGCTGACTGTTGTCTAGAAGCTGTTGTATACTGATATAAAACAGTATCAATTTATGTTTAGGTTAATAGGCCCTAAACATTATAAATTGCTTCTGCATTATAATTGAAAATATCCGTTGTTAATGTAGCCACCGCCGCCGCCTGTAGCCTCTTTTTGAAGCCACACTCAGTTGCTAACTCACTGCTACAGAAGCACAAGGAAGTGGGCTACATTCAAGAACACTGACAGAGCCAAACAGTTATGATTGAAGGCTTTCCAAAGCTTTTGGCATGTGGAACCAAAGACGTGTTTGTTAAAGCTACATTGGATTTTTAGTTGATTTTTAGTGAGTTATAGTATTTTTCAGATCATTATTATTATTTAATTGGGATATAAATAAACATGAAAATAAATCTTTCAAATGCTGTTATACAATTTATTTCCACAAGATGTCAGTATAGTTGTACAAAAGTAATTTTCTCCCTCTTTCCATGGGAAGAATTACATCATTGTTGTGATCTTTACAAAGTGATGGTTTTATTAGACACCTATTTTGTAGTTTTAAGCACATGATGCTCTCTGATGTTATTTCTTTATCAACGCTTTTAAGACCACAATGTTGTATGCATTGATAACCGTTAACTTACCCAGACTTTAATTTCAAATCCTGTGCATTATTAGAAGAAACACACACACTGCTGGAAATCAAAATCATTTACAGTACCATATGAATGCATTTACACCCTTTCACCTTTTCCACATTTTTTTATGTAATAGGTTGATCATATATTTTTCCTAAAAAACAACTCGACAAACACAAATAAAATATAATGACGGGAAAAATATGTTTTTGGACATTTTTGTAAATAAAAAACTTCATATTTAAACATCATATATAAGTATTTACAGATGGCGTAACATCGTGTTGAAGCGACCAGGACAGCAATAAAAATCTTAAATAAAGTAGTATGTTTTTAAAAATTTGATTCACCCACTTTGGGAGACTTTCTTGCTTTCTTTTCTGCAAACTGTCTGATCACTCTGCCCTAAAGGCTAACCTGGTGGAATGCAAACGTTGAGCTTCCGGTGTTCCCTCTGTAAGGTGACACTCTTATTAAGGCTCTTCTTCCCCAACATCTTAGTTTGGTCATGTTGTCAGATGTAGGGTGGTTTTTGTTGGTTCTAAACCTTTTCAATTACAGAATAATTAAAAAGTACTATGCTTTGTAGGACTATAAGTAGTGCCAACAAATATCTTCAGAAACATCTGAGTTTATTTTGAGTGAGATCTCAAAAGATGTGAATACTTATGCATCTATTATTTTTAATGCTTGTATTTTTTTCATAAATTTACAAAAATTTCAGATTTACTTTTCAAGATTTTTATTTTTAAAATTTTTTGTTTTTCAAGTATGTTTATAATGTACACTTCAGGAATAAACTTATTCATATCCCTGATAGATTTAAATTAAAAGTAATTCCTATTCAATTGTGAAGTTTGTTTCTAATTAGTAAGACCTGCTTGTCTACTTGTCATTTCTGGATTGAAATGATAATTATTAAAAGAAAAAAAAAACTTTTGATGAAATGACAGATATAACCTCTTGTTAGCTATGAAGCTAACCTAGATTTAATAAAACAGAACCCATTTTGTTGTATTATGTAACAGTATTGCATAGAAACAAAACACTAAAACTACAAGATGTTATAGCATTTGGATAGACGGATTTTTTTTATTATTAGACTCGTTTAAACGACAAATAAATTTATACATAAGCTTTCTTAAAACAGCCATCAAAGTGCTGATGCGAGCGGATACAAACAGTTCACTGGCACTGGTCCATCTGGGCTTATTTAACAAAAGTCTTAATGCATCATTATAAGCCACCTTCAATCTTTGAAGACTGGCTTTTTTAAAATTGCACCACAAATGTGCAGTATACAGGTGATGTACAATATGATCTACACAAGTTCAGTTTCGCTTCATCAGAACAGAATCCAAACTTACGGACAAGGATATTTGCCTGAGCATATAACATTTTAACCTGACGGTACATGTCTTCATCATCAGACAGATGGTCTGTCAACACATGACCAAGATATTTCACTTCATTTGAGACATTCAATAAAGTCCCAGACAGCTTGAAATTTGTCCTCTTCAGTGTGACAGATCAACAGACAAATAAAAATACTGTACTCATGGGGAGCTTTGTTCAGTAAAATTTGATTTATACTGTAATAGTTCATGACTTGAAAATTATACAGACCATGCATTGACAACTTAAGAAAATCTGAGAAAATATCACTCATGTAATATTTGGAACACGTTGTAGGACTTTAATCAGTTTCCCTTTCTTATTTGAAAAAAGAGACATTTGGATCTTAAAGGTCCCAAGAGAAAGTTCTTCTGAGGGGGCCCCAGAGGGCTAATGTACCTTAACATCTTTCTGACTGCTTCTACTGGTATATGAGATTTATCTTTTGTGAGCCTGTAAGGCCTTTTAGCCGTCCCCCCGATCTTTAGCTCAGTGTACAGATTCTCTGTTAGATTTATGTTGGGTATCTGACTGGGCCACTTCAAAATTTTAATGTTAGTTCTACTGGAAGAAACACTTTGGTCAATTTAATATACATATAATTTTGCAAGGATTGTGAAAACCTTGGCCCATCTGTGACTAAATATGGAAAAAGTAAGGATGGAGAATGTGAAAACATTTTTGGGTGACATTTTATAATCTTAGCCTATCCATTGTAAAATGCATGAGGTTAAACCAGTATGTTTATGTTTATAGTTATTATAAAGAAATATAATAACTATAATATACACTGACTTAAATAGGATGAAGTCAGTGTACAGCTCAGGATGAAAGATGTCACTCAAAGACAGTTCTTCCTATTTTCACTCCTAAATTGTATTTTCTTCAATAGTTAGTTGAAGAAAATTTTACTTGAATAAATTACTGACATCCTTTCAGAATGAAACAAAAATAAGGGATTTCATTCTATAAAAGCATATTTGGATTTCACAGAAAAGCTGCATTATATTCACAGAGAAAGTAGAGGAAATGTATATTTACTTGTAAAAATATTCCTTCTCACATCAGTGCCCAACATCTACACCATATAAACAAGAAGTTATGTCTCTGTGGCCGCTTTGAGAAATTGGTCTCCGGAGACAGTTTTCTAGGTTAATTTATTCTGTACTGGGCTGGCAGAGTACGCAGCATCACCACTTTTAAACTCGGGTCACGGCACATTTTGTGTGCGAGACTGCCTAAGATAACTTCTGCTGGCTCCTTGGGATGGCCACTGCCGGTTGGTTCTGGCAGGCCTTGAGACAACTCGTTTATTTGTTTGTTTGTCCCATGAGTTTTTGGCTGGCCATCCAGGGATCTGTTTGGCCTCAGTCCCTCTTGGGCTTCTATTTCTGAAACCCAAGTGGCTCTTAATGAAGCTGGTCGGGTTGGCATGGGCCCCTCAGCAAACCCAGGCCTGATCAGACCCTTCTTTTTCAGCCTTGGCAGCCGCACTCCATTCGCTCCCTCTGGCTTCCTAATTTAGTAACGGTGGGTAAAAATATGCGCTAACGAACGAGGTCTGGTATGTCAGGCTGGCGTCCAGAGTGGAGGGAGAGCGAGAGAGAAGGGGAGTGAGCAGAGTGGGGTGGTGCTGTTTTCGCAGCAGGCAACCGGTGACAGGGATCGAGTCACTCAGACTTCACTGTTATCTGAGTGTTTGTGTGTGTGTGTGCACCCCTTCAAGAGGAGAGTGTTTGTGCGCGGGGGGGTGGGTGTGTGATGAGAGATGCAGGGTGAGTAGTAGTGCTTAAAAATGTTCACCTTTGCCAACCTCCAGTCTGACACTTTTAAGCACAATTTACTGCTGTATTCTGAGTAAATTTGCAGATTACTGAACACAATATGCTTTTCAGAGAAAATAGAAATATATATATTTGAGCTGTGATTTGTCTCTTTGTCACACTCTTAAGCAACTGTTAACAGTGTCTTACCAAAGCATTAATAGCTCTTGAACATTTTAAGATTTTCTCCCAGAAGATTCTCAAACTTTGTGCATTTTATTCCCGTTTTTGAGATTGTGCTATAAAGTAATGCATTGTGAATCTTGAGGAAAAATAATATATATTACAATATTTCACAAACAGAAAGTGTAAAAATGTTCTAGCCCCAGGTCTTAGGACCATTTTATCAAATAAAAAATTTTGTGATTACAGTAACTTAGTTCACTCAATGAATTATAATGACTTCCCCTCATAGTTACTGCAAATATGACATTTAAGATTAGAATATAATAACAGACCAATAAAAAACATATTTAATACAGAAATTTGGGCTTCATATTAAATTACCTTTAAGCCGGTATTTTTAATACTTTTAATATTTTTAATACCGGCTTAAAGATAGTTATTTTCAAAAGATATTTTAATCTGAGAGAAAAGCATCTTTGCAACAAATATTCTTACTTGAATGTGATGGTATTTAACTAATTAGGAGACTTCTGAAAACAACTGGTTGCACTGGAGTGGCTCAAAATGATTGAAAAATGGCTGAATACAAATGAAACCCACAGCTTTTCACATTTTAAGTCATCCTCCACTTTAAAATTATGTTACATTGTGTTGCCACCATGTTCCCATCACAAACATGGTGGAAACAGGAGTTGCTATCACAACATTAATGGAATAAAAATGTAATTATTAAATATATTTTAACAATATGTTAAAATGTTGCCATATCTGTACTCTGCTCAGTGTTGCAGCATTTTCTTTAAGGTGTTTTTCCGGGTAACTTTTTACATGAGCTTCCTGCCCACCTATTGCTGTAGCTACTTTACAGACTGCAAGCAGTGGGAGACAAACATGCCTTTCATGTATGCTTACTCTATAAAATATGCTTATCCAATCTCACAATTTTCTGTTCCAGACACGTCAGTCATAAATGACTTTTTTTAATTGTGGAAAGGCTTCTTCTTCTTTTCTGCTTTGCTAACTGAAGTTTGAGTGGTTTACTGGTGTTTCATAACGTTGCACATACTGTACTTAGAACAGTGGTATTCAAACCTTTAATGGCAAGTACATTGTGTGTGAAACCCAATATACTGTTTCGCAAACCCCACTTGTTTTCCAACTTATAGGAACATGCATTAGTCTGATGTGATGTTACACTCATCTTTTTGCTAGTTTCTACTTCAAGCTCCACCTTGCAGTAGAGAAAATATTACAAAATTTATCTCACATTCACACAGTGCAATAGTTGATGGCAAAATGTCTTCAGAGTACAACTAAAGTCTGTCCGAGGTGCATTTGTGCTACTTGAACCACAGTTTTAGAAACGTGGGTCTAAAACAAATTACACATTCAGCTACTTCAATTAAATTTGTCAACACGTTTCACTGTGGAAAACTGCTATCAAACCCGTTATAGTAGCATTTCCTGTTTCAGTTCTGAGACCCCTTGGCAAGGCTGGCTTGTAAAACAGAAGACCTGCTTGTTTGCTGAATGGCATCTGAAACCTCTGACTTTTAACATGGGTGGATTCCCTCTAGTTGCAAACTGAACTTTAGCCACACAGCTCTGCGGTCACTAGTACCCAACACAAGAAGCGACAATTTTTTTCAGTATGTGCAAGACATTCTCCATATGAGTGATGAATAATGAACAATAATCTCCTACTGATCCTATTTTAGATGAAAACATGGAATATTTGTAAAATTAGTAGGTGTAATTTAGACAATAAGTTCCATGATTTGACTTTTTTTCTTAAAAACATATCAGCGACAACAACAAACATTATAATAATGCAACAGTTTTAATAAGTCTCATTCAATTATATTTTACAGTTTTAATGGAGTAACAAATCAAAGAAGATTATTCACCAAAATGTGTAAATTTACAGGTTTTCCTCAGCTTCAGCTTTTCGCACAGGAATGTGCATATCTTTGCCAAGCAGAGAGCAATTTATGGGGCCAATTCGCAGCAGAACGAAGACCTACAAAGTTTTATTGCAGTTAAATTCAATCAGCAGTAAGCATCAATCATTTTTGTGCGTGTGTTTGGCAAATATGTCACAGTTATTTGTTGAAACCGCAAACTAGCACCTATCTTTTAGACAGCTGTCCCCACTTCCTGTGTTAGTTAACCCACAGGCGCCCACCCCTCGGCAATGAACATGAAGTCCGGGTCTCACAAATGTTGTTCAGAGCAGTTCCAGATCAGTCACACAGTATTTCTGTGTCTGCCACATAGACAAATGTGTCCATGTTTTTGGAGCTGTGTGTTTCTTTTGCAGCAGTTTATTGCATTTTTATAGAACACTAAAATTTCTGACAGTAATTGTTCAAATACTAATCATAACTATTCAACTGAACAAGTAGTACAGAGCTACCCTCTCCTGACTCACAACAAATATGCAAATGTCTTCCCAGCTGCTACACTTCAGATAAAGCTAGGTTTGTTGCAGGGATGGAAGTCAATACAATAATCAAAGTATTTGTGCAAGTAATGCCATTGTTAGGGAGGCAAAAACAAAACCAGACACTTAAGCTAGGCACCCGTTCCTTTGAGCTGACTGAAGCCGTTCACAGCACAGACGTGATAGTTGCATTACAACGAGATAAGCTCTCTTTCCCTCAGCTCCTCTCAGTTCCAAGTGCTTTGTACAACAAGAGCTTCGTGTTCAAACGTGAATCGTTCTCAAAAAAAAAAACTTGGAATGACTCAAAGTTGGGTTTATCCTTAGCTAAACACTTGAAGGATATGCAGACAACAAATCCGGCATTGTCTTGGCGCTAAAGATCTTCTCTTTTCTATTCAATGTCACATTCAAAGATTATGGACTGCTTTGGAGGTGATGTTGGCATTCTTTGTTCAGACAATAGCAGGCTAAAACCAATAACTGTGTTTTATGTGCTGATAGGATGTATATTCCTGTTTATAATTGCAGTTTTAGCTGTATTGCAGGAAGAAAATACGCATAGTGAAGGATTTCATCTAATTCCACGGTCTGCAATCAAGCTTCAGCTGCTAAAACAACGATCTGCAGCTATTTGCAAGACATCTACAATGGTAGATCATTTGTCTTGGTGTAACATCAAAGCATATGCATAAAACCTTGGTCAGATACACACAGCAATGCGTGCATACATAAAAGTGCCAGTGACATTGGTTTAGGCCCTTAATTAGAATGATAACTACAAATACCATGCCACACTTTTTTGATTTTTTTTTCAAAAGGCATTTGTTTGTATTGAAATTTATTTAAGAGTATTAGAATTAAAGGAGGCTGAATACAAATGCCTGTCTCACTTTTCATATTTTGATTCATAAAATATTGCGTAGACTAAATGTTATCCACATCACAATTCAGACTCTCTGGATTGTGTTTGTAAAAATTGTTGAAAACCATGTAACATTTTCCCTCACAATTACGCTCTGCTTTGCATTGATCTATCACATGAAATTCCTTTAAGATGGATGCATTTGAGGCTGTAACATGACAAAATGTGGCTGACCTGAAGTTGTATATACTTTTGCAAGTATTTACTGTTTTTTGGCGGCTCATTGACACGTCCAGTTTAAGCTGACTCTATTAGCTGGTTTGACAAAAACTATTAATGAGGTGGTTTTGATTTTTTTTTTTGTTTTTTTTTTGTTATCTTTGATGACCTTCAGAACACTTTGAGTCTTTTGTTAACTTGCAGGAGCACTAATGCTCTCTCTTTAATGATGTCTCTTCAGACTTGAGTGCATCCAGCCAGAGCTGTTTATGTAAAATAGAAGCAATAGAAAATTGTGCGTTCTCACCTGCACAAATCTGTACCTGTTGATTTTTAACTTCCTATGACACCTTCGGTAACTTGGCTCAGTTACGCTTTAGCTTGTGTATCAGTGATGAAAGAAAGGCAACCTCCTCCTTCCTGCTGTGTTATGTGGGTCAGTGGAAGCTGGTGGTGTATGGGAGAGATTGATGAAGAGTACCAGGGAGAGTATAGGAGAGCTTGTACCTCACAGCAGTGCAAGCCAAGCATCTCCCTTTGCATTTGTTCATAAGCCCCCCTCCTGTGCTGCACCACCTGGGCGCTCTTTATATGACCTTCAAATTAGACCTTATTTTTCAAGTGCTCCAACTCCTTCTGGATCCTTCATGAAGAGATGGCAGTTCTTGTTTTTTTTCTCTTTGTTTGCTTTTAATTTCTTTGTCCTTCTGTTGACGACAGACGGGGACGAAAACTGTTGAGAGAAGGATCTGGAATAGGAAAGGAGACTTTTTTCCACTCTTATTGATATAAACGTACAATTGCGCTGCTAGGTGCCACATGATTTCCACCTTCACCCATCCTCAAGTCAGCATCTGTAAAGAATGAGTCATATGTTATTATGAGACATTTGTGTGTATGAAGGTGGAGGGGAGCCAAAGTGGTCCTCTTCTACTACAGCACAGAGTCACACTCTGTCACGCTGTCATTTCTCGCCACATCAAGCTTTGAGGCCTGGTGCACAACTCTTAATTTTCCATTTACTGTAAGAGAAGTGTGTTTACACATGATGAGTTTGACGGTCAATATTTTGTAAAGAATTGCATTGGGTAAATGGATCGTTTGAAAAAAAGAGAACAAACTAAAAAAAAAAAAAAAAAAAAAAAAAACTTGTTTAATTTTGTAGTATTTCTAGACTCTCTAGAGTAGGGTGATACTGTCCTTCAACTTATCACCAACACTGTTCCAACACTGAATCAAACGAATGGCTTGTTACCAGACCTTGGCCAAGCTTCATGGCATGCTGAAGAGATAATTCAACTACTTGATTCTGCTGAATTGGAGCAGGGATGCACTTAAAAGTTGCAGGACATTAGCTCTCGGGGACTGGGGTTAGAATCCTCTGTAACACTTTATTTGACAGGTTGTGAATAAGACTGTCATGACACCTTCATAAACATAACAACACCTGTCATGAACATGAGTAAGTCTTCATGAATATTTATGACTGTTGTCATAAAGTGTAATTTGGTAAATCATGACACTTTAAATACAAAGTTGACTTTATTCAAAATGTCTTCATTATGATAACTTGTGATTAACCTAGAAATCATGATCTGACATAAATTTGTTATAAAAGTATTAATGATTAAACTTTAGCTTTAATAACATAAAACTACATAATTTTTAAAGTTTAATCCAATAGTCATGACTTCCTGTTTCCCTGGACTTCATGACTGTAAATATGAGATGACACAGTCTTAGCATCTCTTGAATATGGGAAAACTAAGTGAACATTTCTGTCCTTTAACTATGGCTGATTTTTGTTAACATTTTACAGTCAGGAAGTAGCAATAAAAATGTAGCTACTTTTCAAGAACAATAATTAAAAGTTTAAAACAACTGGAACTGGCTGGACGAGGAGAGCAAATAAATTTATGAATAAATGATTGACATATTTCACACTTGGCACCAAACCACATCAGACATGAAAGGTGAAAATTAAAATATAACACTTTAATCAATATAGGAAAGATACTAAAGTAAGTATAACATTTGTACTATTGAGAAAAAAGAACTTTTTGGAGGTACTATTATGCTACAGCATTAAAGCATTAATTTACATTTTCTTCTGTCATACATCTTTACCAGGAGAGCCAAAACATAGACAGAATAACTGAATAATAAATAGGTCAATTTATTGACCTACTTATTATACTGTTGTTGCATGCCAGCTACTTTCTGAAATTCTCGGGGTAATTTTTCAGCTATTAAGATGAAAACAGAATGTGGATTTGTGATTCACATGCAGTGGAAGAAAAGGGAAAAGGTGCAAAGCGACTTTCATCCAAACATCGTAAGTCATTGTTTTTGTTGTGGAGTAAAAGAGATGCCATAAAATCAGGCAAGAGGACATGGAAAGGTGGTGGTGACTGATGGCTGGGAAGCATGGGGGCTTGTTGCTGCGGAAGGGCAAACCTGACCTGATTGATTGGTTGTTTTTTTCAGCGATGCCCCATGTTAGTGTATGTTGGTAGCATTATGTTAACATAATCAGAAGCCAATATAAATGAGGATATGAGGAGAATGACACTATAGACTTCATAATTTTTGTTCTAACTGAATATACAGTACTGCATTTTTGGACTATATGCTGTTAAAACAATTTCTTACATTTTATTTATAATTCTGGTGTTTTTTTTCAAAGGTTTATTGGCTCTAGTGGCCTTTATTTGATAATGAATTGACAGGAAAATAACGAGAGAAGGGGAAGACATGTCTGTTTGCTTTTGTCCTGACTGAAAAAAAACACAAGTTAGTGTAAAGCTTGAGTTCAAATATTTGATCATAATGAGAATGTTGTGCATGTTGCAGTGATTTCTCTAAATGCAACTGCCGCTGCTAAATGACTTGTTAAGATCTAGATCACAAACCAGTGCAAACAGATATATCGCACACAAATAATATTGAGAGGGAGTGGATATCTTACAGATATATTCACATAAAATCAGTTGATGTAAATGTAGAACTGAATCATACATCTTGTTTCAGTAGTGTCAACAGTCTGCTGAGAAAAGATCACGATGTTAACGACCTTTAAATTTGTATTTAGTCCCAACATTTTAAATTGGAACCTAGATGTTTCCGTTTTCTTAGAGATCATGACACAACGTTTAAAATTGTAACAGACATTCCCTACTAGCATCCACAAATACATTGAAAAAGCTGTCAAATTATCTCACAAAAATTGAAGTTAGTGAGCCACAAATGTTTTCCGAAGTCAGTTGAGGTGCTTTTTGCATCTGATCAGAATTTCTCCTGGGCATATGCCTTTGGAGGTTTTCCAGACATGTCACACTGGCAAGGAGACAGTGGGGCAGACACTGAATCTGCTAAAGGGAATTTATGAGAAGGAAGGGATGGTTGATTGAAAGAATGATGGATGGATGGATGGATGGATGGATGGATGGATGGATGGATGGATGGATGGATGGATGGATGGATGGATGGATGG
>CAEFZY010069228.1:0-33225 GCA_903066815.1 Brachyrhaphis roseni
AGTGCCGTTTTCAATAGATCGGACAGAATTGAGCCGCTTTAACCCGAACGCGGAAGCTTATGTGCAAAGAGCCCATAAGGTAGCATAGCACTAACAGGGCTGGTTAAAAAAAACATACCGGTAAAAGTCACTGAGAGCTTCTTAATCTTCCTCCTGAGCACTGAGACTTAAGTTACATTAAACTTGCGTCTTCCTCGACACATATATTCCCCCTGTCTCACTCTTACCTTTTCTGCTCGAGCGCCCTCTGGCGGCCGTTAGAAAAAACCTGCATCGTTGTATAAGCCGCAGGGTTGACAGCGTGCGACAAAAGTCACACGCTGTCCGGAAATTACGGTAGTAGCTTTCTGAAGTTCGACTGTTTGCTGAGTCCAACCATCATATGAGACTGAAATTACCCGCTTTAAAGTTATGAGAATTACTTTCTACCACTGACCCTTTTATATAAAACGCTTAATTTGTGCTTTGTTCTTCTGCTGTATTGTAAAATCCAGTTGTATACACAGCAGCAGGACCAATGGTGTAACAAAGAGCTAGAGGGCGAACACAGAGCTGAAGAAATGGGCTGAAATCAATACTCTGCAGGCGGTTGGTTTAAAGATGGGAGGGATGCTTGTTTAGGCACAGCTGAATGGTTGCCACGGGAGATTCAAAAATTCCTCAAACATGCATGAAAGAATGAAAGCAAAACTCCAGATATGTTTTTGATGAGGAAAAAAAACAATATATCAGGCTATAAAGCATAAAGTTGATTTTGCATAATACTCCCTTTGAAAAGTTCATAATGCCATGAAGTGTTATGAGGGAATTATGAAGAGAAACAGACCCACACCATCACAGATCCTCCACCATACTTAACAGTAGGCATGAAATGCTTTTATTCATGCTTTGTTTCACACCAAAAACATCTGAACTGTTTGCTCCCAAAGATCTCAGTCTTATCAAAGTCTCATCTGCTCAACTCTAGGTAATGTCCCAGCAGGGCTGAGCAAACTCCACGTTGACCTTTGTGATGGTTGGACAGCAACAACTTTTGTCTTCCATCACCCACAAACAACCGGTGGTGACCTCAGGATGCCACTCTGTGCTGCAGCTGCCTGAACAGGATCCACCCGTCTGTCCGTCTGTTCATCCATCACTGAAGACTTGCAGAATCACAAGCTGTGTTTCTGCTGAAACACCACGAGCCATCCTAAGGGAAATCCTACAACTGCTAAAACCTGATGCTACTCCATGCCTGTTTATATTTCGTGAAGAAGGAAGTTGCGCTCAGTGTTGTTTTTGTGTCGTTCCTTTCAGTGGATCTGAGTGCAGCGCCCCCACAGGTGAGGAGACAAACAGGTTTTCAAGGGGTTTGGTCTGTTTGACAGTGAAGTGTGTTGGGCAAAAGGGTAATATGTGATTAGGGTATCAAATGGTATCCACATCATTGATGTGAATATTGAAATAGTACAAATATTTATTGTTATTCCTAACAAAAATGTAACCAGCTAATTTACTTGGCAGAACTGAAGTGTTGATAGAGTAGCTGGAGTAGAAATGGTAGACAGTTGAAGCAGGGATGATGTGTAAGGTTATACTGTACAAAGTCTGATGTTGGTGTAAGTTAAAAAAAAAAGATTTCCCTTTGTTTTGGAAGAGTTACAACCAAGGTGATCATGTACGCACTGATTATTATTAAATGTGGAAACATCGCAATATAAGTTTCAGCAAGACCCGACTGAGGCAATGTGACCACCATGTGGGGGTCACAACTGGCTCCCCATCCCACTGAGGGCGATGTTGAAAACCTGATTAATTATGGAGGTCGGGTGGGGGTGGGGGGTCATTGCAATGAGGGGAAATGTTATGAAAATATCCTCTTGCTGTTGAACCGCCCTGCCACCCAGTGACTGTTC
This sequence comes from Brachyrhaphis roseni, assembly GCA_903066815.1. Lineage (NCBI taxonomy): Eukaryota > Metazoa > Chordata > Actinopteri > Cyprinodontiformes > Poeciliidae > Brachyrhaphis > Brachyrhaphis roseni. The sequence continues at coordinate 1,899 of CAEFZY010069228.1, forward strand.
ACCCACACCCCGGGATCTCTAATAAGTAAAACTACAACTCTGCACTTCACTTTTATTGTGCATGTGCTTGCATGCGTCTTTGTGTGCGTGTGAGTGTGTGTGACCTTTAGCACGAGGAACATTTTGCGCCGCTGTTTTTACAAGCTGTCCATCAACTGCCAGAAAAATACCTTGAATCCTCCCCCCCCCCCATCACACTCACATCGATTCCCCAGAAACCACGGTTGCAGTTGCCGTATCCGCTGCTCGGCCAAGCTCTTAAACACACTGAAAGCAACCTCTTCGCTCTTTATGACCTCTTTTACACATGAGCCTTCTCTTTTTACGTCTTTTTTCCATTCATGCGTCCTCCCTGCCACCCATCGTTTATCTCTCTCAATATTTGCTCCCTAAATATCCCCTCTGCTTAGATACGAGACATGCTATGAGGTGCGCAACTGCTGACTGGATGGGTTGTGATACAGGCGGTACCCCCCACCCCCACACTGCCCCCGACTCCCCAGATCGGCTCGTAGAAAGATGTGCTTGTTAATGTAAAATACAGCTTGTCATGGTGCATGGCTCTCTATTACGGCTGCTTTTTACAGTCCAAGCCAACGGGGCCAAGGTTGCCTTTGAGTGAGTGCATCTCCTTTTGGAAAAGGTAAATCTATATATACCAATAAAATGATCAAATGTCATGAATCTCTGGAAACATGGAGCATTTACTTGATTTACTGCCACTAAATACCTGTTTTATAGAAAACTATCCTAGAATGATTTCTGCAAAGATTTCAGGGTCATAAAGCTGGGAGTAAATTTCCAATCCAACTAATGATGGTTGACAATGAAGGAACAAAAGTTCACTAATTTCAGCAAAGAAGTGCTTAAGAAGAAGCCCAGGCTTAATGCTTAATGTAGAAATGTGTATCTTCCATGTTTAGCTTCAGTTAACTGGTCTTGATCTGGATACAGTGGATGACTTAGAACAAAAAGGTACAAAAAAACCCAACATTGTAAACTTTTTGACAGTTTGTAATCGAATCCTCAACATCCAATAAGATTTGGTCTGTAAAGACGGCCAGCTTTCATACTGATATGGAGGGCCAGTGCTTCCATCTGGAGAACTGTACACTAAACCTGTTTTATGATTTTCTAAGCCAGCTGTCAAAGCTACTGCAGATCTGACAAAAACTCTTAACAGAACAAAACAGGCTCTTACTATGATAAATGATTGTTTAAGTCATGGCTTTCAATCAATCAAAACAAACAGGTGATCTTTAAAATATAATGCATAATTCACCAAAACATTTAGAAAATATACTCAAATGTTCTGATCATATTTGTTCATTTCTTGGAGTTCTTTTTTATATCTAGGGTAACTTTTAGTCTTGTAAAAATCAGTCCCTTTTTTGTTCTACGCTTCGCTTCGTGCAGAAGGTCTGGACCGTTGACTATTGAGAAATATTTGCTTGCTGGGTGCAAGCTTTAAACGATTGGATCCAATTCTAACCATTCGTCTGGGTCCAACGTAAGTTGCTGAGTATTCAGCTGCATGGCCAACATGTACTGAATGTCTTCGTTCACTTCCTCTGCTGCCACTACTGGCAGACTACGATTCTAAAACAGTGCAGAAAAGCGACATCTTCGTTCACAGAGAAATCCAGCTCAATGGGAGAAATTCCAAACAGAGAACTGAAAAGAAGTGAGAATCAAATGAAATCATGTAGGAAGGCAAAAGCCAAGCTAGGTGGCTTCAGCATATGATCATTTCCTTGATTTTGATTATTTTTCAGAAAGCGTGGTGGGTCTGTAGAACTAAACGCGCATCGGGTGAAGTGCGAGTTGCCATGAGGGGGTGCCTGAAGTGAGTTTTAGCAAGCTTTCTCTGGACGTTTGTGTTATGAAGGCAGTAATAGAGAGGAGAAAATGTAATGCTAACAGGGAACAGCATGGCCTGGCAGACAGTCCTGTTGAGTCAGGAACTGCTTGTTTACCGCAACTTCTGCTACAGCTGGAAACGGTTCCACACACCCAGAGCAGATTGGTGAAGTGTTGTGGTGGAGCAGAAACAGTGTAATAATAATAATAATAATATGCAAAGGTTTTCTAATGAATCAAGTATTTACTTGATTTGAGAAATGTTGCGTCACAAACAGTTGTTGAATTGTGCTTGCTGGCCTCTGACTGGTTCTGATTTCCATGGACTTGTTTTGTTGTCAGTAAAGTCCAGTTGTTATATCAGGGTTTCATTTGGAGACAGTCTGAACGGAAAAGGCCACTTTGGTTCAGTTGTGGTTCCTTTAGAAAAGATTCTGCCTCTGATCAGTGGTAGAAATGCTTTCAGGTGTGAGGTAGAGAAAAAAATGCTGTGGTGCTCCTCCTGTACACAGGGTCGGCACCGACTGGCACATGCAAAACATGCAATACAAACTCATTCAGGGTGCAACTGAGAGGTAAACATACAATTTCTTTAAATTGCCCTCAACGCACCCCCTTCCTATTGCCTCCATAGGCAGCTGCCCATGTTGCCCTTATCAAAAAGTGCCTCTGTTGGTATGTTACATTCACACACGGACGGTTGCTTTGAGTCTAACAACAAACATCAACCACATTCAATGACTTTAATGTCCAAAACGTAACCAATGTTACTGGATATCAAATAAAATTAGTTCTTTGACTTCACTATAACTGGATTTTTCAAGTATAAAACATGATTCCCACTTTCTCAGACCTTTAACATTACTAACATATGATCCTTCTCAATTTTTTTTAATGTTTATGCATCGGAGAACATGAATAAAACATTTAGACCAAAATCTAAGATGAGGTAAAAATACTCAGCCTATGCCAGAGGGAGAAACGGCCCCATTAGTACTGTACTTACTGTATTCAGATTATTCTTTCACATTTAAAGTGATTCTTTGAAGTTTAGAGTTTGGCGTCTGGCCATCACCGTTTGGCTCCTTGGTGCCAGAAAAGGTTCTGTTTGGACAGGAGGGTGTAGCTGGAAACTGGGACTTGGAAACTAATTGGAGAAGAAGTAAATATTTGTGCCTTGATGATGGACTTACTTTCAACATTAGAGGTTAGTAAATCTTACTGGTGACAAGCGAAAATTATTTATTTGGTGGTTAATGAAAGACGTTGAAGCTCTTTGTATGAAATTCAACTGGATCTTTTGCTTTTCTTTCGCCGTATTTGGATTTACATGATGCGAAAGATGAATGGCATTGTTCAAGACCTGAACCTTTTTTTGTTTCAAAAAGGGTGTATGCGCGATTCAAATGCTTTTAAATGTTAATATGATGTAAGCGAGCAGCCATGAGATACCGGGGAATGCTTGTGCAGAAGTGCAAGGAATATTACAAACTCACATCTACTGTATGCATGTTTATCTTGATGAAGTCTCATTCCTGGCAATGAGACATGTCTATCAAAACTGAAAGCTTATACCTAGTTGAAACTGCACACAGTAATCTAGACGCACCACAGGGAACCACACTCCAGCCATGGGATGTAATAAGGCAGAACTGAAGGAAAGTTGGATCCATAGGCAAAGTGAAGAAAATGGAGTAACAGTTTAGACAAAAAGAAAGAAACACTTCTGCAATTTAAAGCTCTTTTTTCCCATCATTAACTTTCAGGTTTATGATGGTTTTGCTGCACGGAACAGAAGAAACGTTTAGTGTTACAGCAGATCGTCAGCCTTTTATTTCTTTAAATTTAATCGCCTCGTTTGGAGTTCATGAGACGCAGAACTTGAGTATCAGCCACAGTTCTGCAGACTGTCCAGTCTCTGGTGGGCCAGCTTCACTGTGTTTTTTCAGTGGAGTCATCAGAGATCTGGACACCGGCTAGTTTAATGCCGTCCTCTCCCTGCACTGCACAGTTGACCTCTTTGTTTTGCTCAAGATGAGTACAGATTACTGTTTCTACATCTGACTTCTGGCTGTTTCATTTCAGCGTTCCCATAACGAACCCCACTGTGGTGTCACCTGCACATTTTATGATCAGGTTTCCATGTGTGGATGCACATGTCACATGTTAGCTGAGTAAACAACAATGGACTGAGTACACAACCTTGATGGACTCCAGTACTCAGCGCGATGGAAATTTTCAACGGGAAAAGTAGCAGCGTTCATATCAGGGATGAGACATTTCTCTGTTTGTCTCTGGGCCACCGTGGCACAAGCACTGAGCTACAAATCAATGTACAGCATTCGAAGCAGCTCTTAATGGATTGGGACATCCCCAATCAAATCCATATTTGAAGCTGCACTGCTATTTTGATAAGGAATGTCTAAAAGACAGTTTGATTTACCAGGAGAGTTGTTTCACAGGTCTTTGAAGTGTGCGCTCCATTTACTTTTTAAACAAAAAGTAGAGCAGTGGTGGGCACAATGTGCACTAACAGTGGAGCTAATGTTTTGCTAACTTTCAAAATGCTTAGCATACTTAGATTCCCCGAATGAATTTTTTCTGGATGCATTCTAAAGCGAATGACATTTATTCTGTACCCAAAATGCATTGCTTTAAAACTACAGGCTGTAGTTCTGTAGTAAACAGTTTAAAATCTACTGATGGGTACATCAGTAGATTTGCCTGCTTTCTGACCAGAGCCCTGCTGTGGTCCATCAGGCAAAAACAGAGTTAGCAACCACAGAGTTAGCAATACTCAGCAGTGTTGGTGTGGAATGACAAACGTGGCCCTGTGGATTGTGTCATTGACTCATGGTGTGTATTAGGCAAAGGGAAGAAGGCATTCAGTGTGTCGGCTCCTACAGCATGGAATCAGCTCCAGTATGAACTCAAGATGTCGGAAACTATTTCATTGAACTTATTTCGAGCGGTTCTTAAAGATAGGCAACAATCTTCTATGAAACAGTGTCACTGCTTTTAAATTGTTTTTATTGTTTTATATTTGTGCATATGTATTAATTGGTTTTATTTTGTAACCAGGTTGTTGTGTACTGCAGATTTCTGCCCAGATCCCTCTTGAAAATGAGATCCAGATCTCAATGGGGTTTACCTGGTTAAATAAAGGAAATAAAAGTTAGCGCCTAGATCTTTAGCATTAGTTTCCGACATAGCACTATACCGCTAGGTCGGTATAGCGCACCAACAGAACTAATGTTTCTGGTTAGCACTTTAGGGTTAGCGTAACTAACTTTTAGTTTGCGTCGCCCACCACTAAGACAGAATATATACTACATTCAAAGTATTTTTACGAAGTTAGCATGTCATGTTTGCAAGTTATGACTAAATCTTGAATCATTAACATTTTTCTTTTAGACACCAGATCAAGCTGAATGTATTATTCTCTCTTCTGCTGTTGGCATTCTGGTCATCAGCAGTTTTTGGGCCGAAATCAGTATTAGCCTTGAAAAGCTCCTTAAAGCCCCGGTACATCAGTGTGCACGAGACAGCTTGTACCTGGGGAGAAAACACTGGAGAGAACCTTTGACAAATAAAAGGTGGGAGACAAAGGGGGGAAGCTAAAAGGAGGAAAGGCATCACAGGGGCCATGATGGAGGGAAAAAAAACATCAATACTGTGTGCATTTAGTGGAAGTGAGCAAGAAAGGAAAAGAAAGAAGGAGCCATGGGAGAGAGGCAGAGAAGTCTGCCGAGAGAGAGGAGAGGCTTGAAAATCAAGAGAGGAAGTCCAAATGAGATTATCTGAAAGAAGTCGGAGACAATGAGTCGAGCATTTTGAGAAATAGACAAAGAGAATAGTGGAGGTCTTTCTATGAAGCAAGCTGGAAGGGGGGGAAAAAGAGGGTTTTAACCATGCTGGGAGTTTTCCTCAAGCAGATCTTCTGTTCTGCTTTCAGCAGAGACAGAAAGACTTTCAGTTTCTGTCAATGTGCACACAGGGACAGACAGAATAATCATCCTTATCTGCATATGCACAGAGAGCGGCCAAGGTGAGAGACAACCGAGATGCACTAGTCAAAGTGGAATACCTGCGTATAATGTGGAAGAGTTCAGCCGTATTTGAGAGACTGATTAAAAATAAAACATTAAAGGGAAAAATTAGGATTTTTTAAAATTTTATCTCCACTACTTCATCTCTCTTTCAATGCTATTGTGTAATTGTGTAATGTTTGTTTTGTCACATATAAGGTCTTATTAGCTCCCAGTCGCTGCGTCAGACAGTGCAGATTGACGCGTTGTCAGTGTTTAAAAGAACGTTACCACAGATCACCCTGCTGCACAACCATCACTTCTTTTTTTCTATATTCCTACATACATTATCAGTGTATTTTTATTTCTTTTCAGTTTTTTTCTACAGCCTGTTTTTCTGGTTGATTTCCTTCCACTTTATTCTGTTTGATGCTTTTATTTTGAGATCAGTAAAGTCATACCTTTAAAAAAAAAAAAAAAGCTGTGCCTTCTCACATTATTCACATTTTTTCAAACTTTTTCAGTTAGTTGTGAACTTCAGTGTATTTAATTGGGATTCTGTGTGATAGATGAAGACAACATGGTGCATAATGCAACTGTATTCAACCCTATATGTCTAAACTTTGTTTAGCCACCTTCTCACTACAAGTACAGCTGTAAGTTTGAGTGTGACCATCATTGGATGTCTAAACTGATTTTTTTTTTCCCCTTAATTGCTTCGGTTTGTTCAGGTTAGATGGAGAGAGAACTTCCTCCCCAGTCTGAGGGGGTTCCAGCTCCTCTGGGGGAATCCCAAGGCGTCCCTAGACTAGCAGAGAAACATAGTCCCTGCAGTCTGTCCTGGGTCTTCCTCTGCGGTTTCACCTCACCAGAGAGCCATCTAGGAGGCCGAGTCACCTGGCAGCATTGGATCAAAATCTGAATCCACTCCTTCTGTTTTGTTACCCGGATCCTTTAACAACTCCATGAACATGCAGAACTAAACAAACACTGAGTCGAGGTTAGCTCTGGAAACACTTGATCTGGATTTATTGTTGTCACTGGAAACCTTAACCCTACACCTCGATAAGTTGATGCCAGCAATTTTTAACATTTGTCCCAAGCTATCTCACAATCTCTGACAAAACCAGAATTCCTCTCCCTCCAGACACCCTCACCCCCTCCATCCATGCCACATTTACTCATAATGAGGAGCTGTCACTCAAACTGCCTCCAGCTGCACTTATTGCAACACCGTCGAGGTTCTGGGACAAGCTTGCTCAGCTGGGATTAATGTCTTAGTTGCATTTGTTGAAACAGAGTTTTGAGCAATACAGTGGACTAATCTGGGGGAAAGAGTTCCAGACAAAGGCCGCCTGCTGCAAACTCTCTGGATGAGCCATACGAAGCAGAGCTTGTGAATTGAAATGCATGCATTATGCATAATGAACAGAGGCCGGAGGAGAAACACAGAGACAGAGAGGAGACATCTTGTCATCACTAAAGGAGAGCGATGAAAAGATGGACAAAGGAGATGTCCCAAGAGACTATGCTCTCATTCTGCATGGCTGCCTGTTGGTCACCATGGAAACTATGTGTGTGTGTATGTATTGGGGTGTGTGGATGTGTGTGTCCGCTGCAGACCAACATCACACTGTGTGTGCCATTATGAAGGAGAATAATAATATGGAGGTGCTAAATGAAGGGCCTCCCACTATGTTTGCAAGAATTTGTTCATAGGGCACTACGGTCACAAGTCATGCCACACACACCTGAGAGGGGGTGTGTGTGTGTGTGTGTGTGTTTGGACAGAGAGAGATCTTATCTTTTTTAAAACAGAGCCCTCGGCTGATGACTGATCTGCTGCATGGTGTGATTGATGAGGGACGGAATGATGAACACTTGATGAGATGAAAGAGTGAAGAGCCATCGACGTGCAAACACAGGCATGGGCACACACTCATCGACACGCGCGCACACACACGCGCGCACACACACCGAGGGACTTGGCTTACCAGAAAGACCCAGCCTTGAAGAGAAGCACAAACTTAAAGAAACAAAAGGCACTTTCTGAGATCCCACCTAGGTAGATGAAGGGACATCTCAGCTCAAACATGTCCTCCAAACTAACTGGAGTGTGACATGAAAAGCACGGTGAAGGCTGCCGCTTCGCAGGTCTGCCGTAGCCACAGATTTTGCAGAGGTAGAGTTTGCTTCAGTGGTTTTTGTGACGCTGTAGGACAGGAAACCTGAGTGAAGTTGGGCCCCAACAACTTCCTCAAATCCAACAAAACTGGTCTCAAACGTTTGTGCGGTAAAGATTTTTGGTTTGTGCCTCCATAATTTTAAAGACGTTGATGAAAACTTTTCCAGAGGTCATCATCAATATCTTCAAAGCAAAAGCAGCACAAATTAAATTTTTTGCTGTGCAAACCAGCACGAATGTAGCAGAGCTGATTGACACCAAATTTGTTTGATCTTGTAAATGAAAGGTGGGAGAGTGATTGGTTGACGGCTGATGACCTTTAATGACCACTGGAAACTTTTTTTTATTAATATCTTCAAAAAGACAGCTGCACAAATGAACATTTTTACACCAGTGTTGTTGGTTTAAAACAACTCATATTGGAATCGTTGAAGTCAGAGGGTTACGACTGTTAGACTAACAGTCTACAGATCCTGTGTGGTCTGAATGAAATGAAAGATATTCAGATCCAGGCGTTACTGTAAACATGTAAATACACACAAAAAGACAAAGTCTTTTGCTCTCTACCACATGCTCACGCTTTTCTTTCAACACACACACACACACACACACACACAGAGCCCTGGCACCTGGGGAGGGTGCCCTCACTGTTCCGTGCTGTGCCAACATGTGGGAGCTGTTACAGTAAGGAAGCTCTGCCAACACCACTCTGGGCACAGCAAACAGCTGCCAGGGACACACACACACACACACCCCGCACACGCTCATGCAATCCTAAAAACCTACACTCTTGTTCACCCACCTATGTCCCATTTTCATTGCCACAAAATCTGCACACAGATAATTCACACATAATCCTCCACCTCCTCTTTTGCCTTCTTTTTGTCATGCAAGTAAACACACAAACACACCCCCACACACATTTGCTGAGTCAATTCCGCTAAAAAAAAAATAATAAAAAAGATTTTAAAAAATATATAAATATAACAAGGATTTCCCCCGCCTGTCTCCATCTGAGCTGCCTGATGTATAGGAATCTTAAGCGTTCCATTGATTTTCTCCGGTGCGTTCTGGTGGCAGCGCTCTGCTCGCTCAGCGTGCCGTCTTAATCTCTCAGGACCGCTGCCAGTTGATGAATTGTCAGTCATCTAGACAGAAGGAGTGCAGGTTTCAGCTTTGGGGACGGCGAGCCGGAGAAGTGACACAGAGAGCGTCCCTCTGACGGCGGCGCGTTGAGGCGTCTCTGTCTGCGCGGCTCCTGCATTGTTATTTAGATGAGAAGTCTCTCCTCTGGGGTTCATTTCTATTCACAAATGACAAGGTTTACCAATTAGAGCCTAAATTGTTTATTAATTTCCTGCCATTTATCGCCATGGTAACCGTGCCTTTGCATTAGCCGCGTTCAATGGGGGGCTGTGATTATTATTAGCTCAAATCGTCTTGTAGTTTTGCAGGAACTGCAGAGGTGGTCTGTCTTTTTACTGGCTTGTAATCCTGAACTGTGGAGCTGGCAGAGGAAAACACACCAGACCTTATCATGTTCTATGCTTCACATATTCAGGATAGCTACTACAAATGTATTTAGTTCTACTGAAAGCCGCAAATAAAGCGTTTGTCCTTCTTTGGGTTTTGTGCACATTTCTTTACGCCACTGATTTCTCCCAGGTATTGAATTTAAAATAAAGAGAGAAATTGCTGTTTCATTACTGACACTGCTGTCATGTTTTTAACCCAAAGCCGACAGACTGACAGAACGCCATATTTCAGGGGCGTCAAACTCACTTTCATTTTGGGCCAAATCCAAAATCTGAACGTTCTTAAAGGGCCAGTTGTGCCAGAATGTATTGATGTAATTTGGAGTCTAGAGGGCCACATTAAAAGCTACAGTGGGCCAGATGTGGCCCTCGCACCTTGAGTTTGACACATGTGCCATATTTAGAAAAATTTCCACAGCAGACCCTGCAAAAATCTGAATAAATAAAGGTTCATTTATTTCTGCAATTTCATAGAAATATTAGGAAACTAGATTCAATACAATACATTCAATGAGCAATAGATTTCAACTACATATTTCCAATAGTTGGTTAACAAATTCAGGTGTTTTTTTCCCTAAAATTTTAATATTTCATAAAACCAACAAAAACATCCATACAGACCTGTCAGCCTACTGCAAAATACGTCCATATGCTGTTCAGTATATGAACACAATAGGCCTAAACACTCCTTTTGCAAGAATTACATTGATTAATCCCATGATGTTGCATGTTTTTTAATTATTATTATTCTGCAGCTCTTTCATGGGGCGAGTGTGAAGTCCTTCCGTCTCCCAACACATGGACTGGAACAGAGCAGACAGGTATAGAAAAGCCTTGCTCCAGGTCAGTCTGTCCGTCTGCCTCTTCACCTGACATCTAGAGACAGACGGAACGGAGGCAGACGAACATGTAGAAGCATGAAGGATCCATGGCGAAGTGGAATATAACACATTTGAGGTGCGACAGGTCGAAGGAGGACGCAGAGCTCAACTCAACTTATCAAACAACATGTTGGTTTTCTCTGCCCAGGCCTCCGTCTGTCTGATCTCAGGCACAAGCGAGATGTGCTTCATCTTGCTCAAGATGACGCACAGCTGATCATCTTCACCTGACGACGAAGCAGCCGTGCAGGAATTAATGCGTCAGTGCAGCATGACATGGAGACAGTTAGCAGAGGGGCCGAAACCACTCACACCCTCTACTTAAGAGGAAGGACAGATGCTTGGATGAAAATAATATTCTAGTAAAAGTGAACGTTCAAGCTGAACTGCTTTACTCAAGAAACATTGACAAAGTACAAGTTTCGAAATGTACTTAAGTCCACAGTGTTCTTCTTGTGGAGAGTTAGAGACACTAGAACACTTTTTTTATGCGAGCGGTGGATTTTTCCATCTTGGAAATAATGAGGCATATGTGAAAATATACGGAGTAGAAAGTGCAGATATTTCTCTTCAAATATACGGAGGAAAAGGAAAAACGCACCAGAGTGATAAATACTCAAGTAAAGTACAGATACCTAAAATATACTTCTGTACAGTAACAAAGTACTTTTACTTTTTTACTGCCAGCTGAAGAGTCAATGAAAAAACAACATTTTTGAAGATATTCTGATTTACTCAGATTTTCAAATGAGGATTTTGTTGCCAAACTCAGAGAGCCGAAGTGTAGAATTTATGATGGACATATTTTAGATGTGTTGCTTAATAGATATTTAAAATGTGATACAATTACTTTGACTTAAAATAAGAGTGAACTTATTTTAAGCTAAAACACTTACGATCAAATTTAAGTGCCAAAAGTGGATTCTTTCTTCTTTTTTTAAATCTTCATTTGCGTTTTAAGAAAAGGTTTGTTTACATGTAAGGATGAAGTTCCAGCTCAGTGAGCAGATTGTCGCCTCGTCGGGTTGAGGTGAGTATTTCTACCTAAAGTATAAAGTTTTAGTTGTGCATACATTTCTGCAGCAGGCTCACAGTCTGTCAGCTGCTGTTTTCCCTCATATGATGTAAGGAGATACATTGTTATTCAGGGTACAGAAGCTTGTTGTTTTTTCGCACATGACTTCCTTTATGATTTAGACTGATTCTGGAACCTATTATGGAAAATTCACATTTTGCACAGTTTCATATATACTTCCATTTACAAGTTCATGTTTTGTTTTGTGTCAGGAAAAATGAGCCGTTCTATTGCTAAGTCACAATGAACAGGCACTGTGCCGTTACCTAGCAACCCAAGTCCGGCATGCTTTGGTCAGCTGGTTTTACCGATGTGTGCGCTGTGCAATGGCTGCTGGAAAAGAGGAAAAAAGTATTTTGTTGTTACCATTCTTATTAGTTGTGCAGAAGGCTCCACTTCTGCTTTTCAAAGATGTACGATTGCATCATTTCGCAGCCTTTTTCTAGGTGGGATGTAAACGTTGAGTTGGGGGCGTGGTTAGCAGCAGCCTACTGGGACTTAAAGTGACAGCGCTCATTCTGAAAGGAGCTCAAAAAGGAGGAACTGGGATTTTATTATCTACCATCATTTTGTACAAAAAATACAATGAGCATGTCCTTTGCAGCACATAGACCGATCCTAACCCATTCAAGGAAGCATCATATGTCACCTTATGGACATACAGTGTGAGAAAAATGAAAACGAAAAGCAATGAAACGCAACCCATTTGCCTATTCATACCACACTTTTTATTTGGGTTCATATTTAACTTGGTGAAGTGATAAATCCTCACTGTCGCAGCGTTCAGGTGTCATTTTAATTTACTGTACATATTAAATCGACATCAGTGTAACGTTACAGGCATTTTGATGACCCCCGCTGTGGGCTGACAGCACTTCAAGAGGAAACATCATACAGGCCTGGGTGGGGTGTGTGGGGGTGTGCGTGTGTGTGGTGTATTTGCAGCGGCGGTATATTTCTGATACTCTGCAGATATCTTCTGTCTTCCTGTCGCTGGGGTAGAGCTGACGAGCCTGGCAACCGACTCTCTGTTAATTTCAGCCTGCATCAAGATCATATCAGGAATATCACACTCACAGGATCCACACACAGCTGCTATCAGGTGTCTGTGGCTAAGGTTGCTGTGTCCACCAAGACTTTTACAGGATGTTTGACCTACTCTGACTGCCGGTCCAGGCAGCCCACCAGGCGACCGCCGACCCTCTACTATTCCAAATATCAAATACCAGCAATAGCTGCTGCAAGAGCTGTTCAGCAGAAAGAAGAGCAAGTAGATGTATCTCATCTCTCTCTCTCATATATATATATATATATATATATATATGAAAGCCCCAAACATATAATAATAAAAATATTATATGTTTGGGCCCATTTGTAATAAAAATGGGCACACTGGACATTCACTGAGCCATCCATCCATTCATTTTTTCCCACTTATCCAAGATCTGGTCACAGGGGCAGCAGGTCCAGGAGGTAACCCCAGTTATTCCTTTCCCTTGAAACAACTTCAGCTTATTCTGGGGAATCACAAGGTTTCAAGGGCAGCTCGTATAAATAGTCCTTTCATCGAGTTCAGGGTTTTCCCTGGCATCTGTTTCCTGTGTAATGTGCCCATAAAACCTCCAAAGGGATCCTGATCAGATGCCCAAATTAGATCCTCACCCTATCTAAGCCTCAGTCCAGCCACCTTTGGGACAAAACTCAATTCATACACTTGTATGTAAGATCTCGTTCTTTCAATCACAATCCATGTGTAGTTGAGGTTGGGAATGCAGTGGGGCCGGTAAAATCAACTACACAACAGACCGGAAGAGTGCCGACATTACTTCAGACGACCCCCAATCCGATCCGTCTGACCATCTCCCGTTTCATCCTGCAGTCACTCGTGAACAAGACACCTAGATACCCGCAAAGCAAAACAAACAATAGACAGATGAGTTTAAAATGGTTTGTTTGTGGGGACCAATGGAGGTAATAAAAACCAATATAGCGACGTGGGCGTTGTATAAAACAAGAAAATTGGAGAAGGCCTAACTAACCCTGAAACATTCAAGTTAAAACTACAATAACTTTGTGTTGCTTCTGTAATCTAAAAACTCAAGCTTAAAAATGTCAACAAAGTCATTACAGTGTCTTAAGACGAGCACCACACCCCCTTTTCCAAGCAGATGGTAATACTGAATAACACGGTTTCATCTGAGAAAGGCTTAATTGTTTCAAAAAATAGAGACTGCCTAATCCTTCTACGTATTTTATTTTTAGAAGAAAAGCTGTCCTGGAGAATATGTTGCATTCTTTCCCTCATGCAATCATTAATTCATGCTGGTTGCTTTCCCTCATTCTACCCTTTAGCCCCACGCCATCATCCATTTATTCATCCAGATCTCATTAGGACCTAATGAAAGATCAAATTGGTGCTGTCGCCACCTCTATAATTGCGGTGACTAGAAATATATACCGCTGATTGGTTGATTGGCAGAAGATGTTTCTAAGTCCTGGTAACAAACCTCAAGCAACTTTCTTCTGCTCATTAATTCCTTCTGCTTGTCATAACCCCCACTTTTGTCCGCTATTCTCCTTTCCCATCTAAATAAATACATATGTGCAGAAGGAAAGAGAGAGAGAGAGAGAGGGAGACAAAGACTGTAATCAAGGATAAAGAGGAGGTAAACTAAAACAAGCAGGATGACAGATTGCCAGCACAAAAAGCAAAGAATAAGCGGGGGCGGAAGGGGGATTGTAAAGAGAAATTTGTCAAGGAAGAGAGGTTGATATAAACAAAACTGCATTTCCTTATTTTTGGAATTCTCCTCCGAACTATCCCCCAGGAAAGCTGGTGGGTTTGCCCGAGCTTTCAGGCTGTATACATTGAACATTAATAGAAAGGATGGAACTGTTCATTGCTTCTGGTAAAGTGGTCTCATGCATGCAGGAGTTGTATTTATAGCCAACCATTATCTACAGTGTGGCTCAGTACATAAAAAGCTGCGGAAAACTATCCCAGTGGACCTTTGGGTACAATTGAGAGAGTAAACAAAAATCAATATCTCCACAAAATATTTTCCTTCAAGAACGTAGCATGTGCCGTTGGATGATACTTGCTAGAATATTCTTTATGAATTGACTTAATAAAGATTTTATCCTCTCAGAAAGACTGTTAAAGGTTGGTAAGCAGCATTTTGCACTCATAAAAAGCCCTACTTTTGGTTTTAGTGTGTGTTTTACAGACCAGACTCGGCTTTGTTGTGGCTGCGGTATTTGCTGCCTGATACAATAAAGCCCTTAAAGATTGTATGAGACAGAGTCGGAAACTCGATCAGTTCATTTAGTTACATAAGTAGAATGATTGAAGCATGATGGCAGGAGGTAAAAAGGGTAAGCTGGCGGTGGCTTGCGTACGAATGTGTGTGTTACTGCCTGGCACTTTAACGAGATTAACAGTCATGGGAATGGCTCTGCGTGAGCTTGGCTCTGTGGGATAACTGGTTTGGAGCGCTCTTTGTTCCCATGATTCTTGCATTATGGATGGATTGATGAAAGCTGTCAAATTTGTGTGGTCACATCAGAGCCCCACCGTAAGGATCCACCTACCGGAGCTTTGGAGCCTGTTGGAGAGAACAGTTTTACTATTTAAAACAAGATCAACATGGAGTTAATAATTTGAGTTAACTCCATGTTTCAGTTTCTTATTAGTGACAAGCAAGAGTGGTGCCAAAAAGGTTCCAAATGGTGATTTTCTGGTAGTCTGATAGACAAACTGAGTCTCCTGGGTCCCAAGCTAGTATTTTATATTTGCAATATTTGTTAGGCTTTCAGGTGGTAACATACAGTATGGGGGGGGGGAAGTCTTGTGCTACTGGCAGATTATTTCACTTATAACTAATACTTTTTCATCAATATTAAGGAATTGACTTAAAACAAGCTCCTATTTCTTGCTGAAAAGTTACTTGTAAGTTAGTTTTCTAAGTTTATCTGTGCAGCACATTTCAGCAACACAGCAGTTCAAAGTGCTTTACATCATAAAAACACAAAAACAAAAAATCATAGAAACATCACACAGCCACTAGTTGAGAATTCAATAACAAACATTAGATTTTTTTCTCAAATCAAAATCATCAATTCACATATGTTGGTTAATACTCCAGTGATTATGGGTCCAAATCTACCCTAAATCTTAATTTAAAGGAACTCGGTGCTTCTCCATGTTTGGTTCTGGTTCTGGATGCAGAGCAGACCAGAACCAGAAGACCTGAGAGGTCCGGAAGATTGATACAACAGCAGCAGATCCTTATTTCAGTTTGTTCAAGATATTTGCACTAAACACTATCAAAAATACTTGGTAAGATTTTGTATTTTTGAAGTAAACAATCAACCAACACTGTGCCAGTTCTGTTCTGGCAGCAAAACATCAAGAAATAGAGACAAACAAAATCTGACAGTCACTTTCAACCCATTTCTCAAGCAGGACTCACTCAGAGATGGTGCCAGGGGAAAGTGCTTCCTCACTTTCTGTTCCAAAACAGAGATGTGAGGTTATGTGAAGAACTGACAGTTAGGGCATCATTTTGAGATGTTGAGCTCTTTACCTCTTTGTGAGTTGTACTGGTTGGTCAGCTGAAACTGACCAGTGCTTCACTAGTTAAAGATTTGGTGTGTTATCTAGTAATGAATTTGTTGTTTTTAGTTCTTTTTCTTTTTTATTTATCTATTTGAACGTTTTTATGCATAAATGAACATCAGTGAAGGTGACGTTTACAGCTTTATTTGCCGTGCTGACATGAATATGCAACAGTCGTTCTCTGAATATTTTAAACCTCCTTTTTTTTTTTTGCTCCAGTTATTTCTGCTACCAAGAATTTAGATTCTTTGAAAATCAAAGATAAAAGATAATACATTTTCACTTATATCGAAAAAGGGAACATTTTGATGTACAGTATCTTTTGTGGGAAGTTTGCAGTCTAAACATATGATGTATTTATGTATGAGTGAGTTTTTTTACACATCTAAATCTTTTCAGAAATGAGTATTTCTTTTAATTCTGTGTCAACCATTCATCCAGTTTAGCTACCGTGAAGCTTTGGGCCATGACACACTACATATCTGCATCTCACCTGGTTTTAGTTACAGATTGGACCAGAGTCTGATTACAGCTCTTCTTACACTCATCACATTAATGGACTGTAACTCTATCACACACTTGCATGCACTTGCACATGTTAGTAATGAATTGACACAAGTTCCAGGCCATGTAAAACCGAGGAACGGTTATGTATCTACAAATGAGTCAAATAAATGTACAAACGAATATGAGTGCCTACATATTTATTGCTCTGTTACACTTATATACACTCACTCTTAATTAGAATAGGGCTTTTTCTGGAGATACAGCGTTACCTCTGGAGGTTTCCCACGTTTTGTTACAACACGAAATTTCAATGTGTTGTATTGGGATTTAATGTGCATAATTGTGAAGTGAAAAGAAAATTATTTGTGGCTTTCAAAAATAAAATCTTGGGAAGCCAACTCTGTTAATTAGTTGACAGAGTCCTGCTGTGTGTTAATTATTATAATGAGTAAAACAATATGCTGTGTAGACCTCAGAGCTTGTAAAGAGAACATTAGTGAACAAACAACTTCATGAAGACCAACACACACAGCAGGCAGGTCAGGGAAAGGTTAGTGAGAAGTTTTAAGAAGGTTTGGGCTGTAAAACAATGCGTCTCTTGAATCCATCATACAAACAATGGAAGGAGTATTTTACAACTTAACCTGGCCATTGCCTTCCTACTCAATTTCACTCAGTTATCATTTATCATGTTGAATTTCAACCTGACCAAACAGCAAACAGAAGGAGAAGTTCTGAACGATGACATGGATTTTCTGCACTGTTTTAGAAATGTAATCCGCCTGTGGTTGTAGTTTGGCAACGTCAGCGGAGGAAACAAAGTTATTATGTCCGTGTTGGCCATCCTTCAAAATATTGAGCAATAAAAGAGGAATGTTTGAGACATTTTATTTCTGGCAAAGATGTCGTAGCCCTACTCCCTGCTGTGTTGTTTACAGTGCTCCCAATTTCTTGCAAGCTTCATCAACTTGGCGCATTACCTGCATCACAACCAAACATTGGCGGTTGGGTAAATTCAGATTTAATCGTTTACAATGTCGACAGAGTCCATGCCTCCGGCAAGTCATCGTTTCTTAATAGCCAGGTGTCCAGACCCTAATGCTGTTCCTAATTGGACGGGGGACACAAATGTTAACTTTCCCATTATAGAAAAATACATTCCTTTGTGGGCCAAAAGATTTAGAAATATCTACACGATGCCAGGAATTAGGACTTGGGCTTGTTGAACCATGTTGTGTTCATGCTCAGAGGGAAGAGCTGATTTTCTACAGAATCTCTCTTTTTTTTTTTCATGGTGGTTTCCGGGTTTGTGTGTTTTTGGGAAAGAAATGGCGTAAGAGGGTGCGTGGTTGGATTCCAGTGTGAAAGAAAGCCATGGGGAGAGTGAGACTGTGTGTGTTTTATGTGCGGATTGGCAGTTCGTTTTATCCACCGCAAACCTCAAACCCCTTCTTTTCCTTTCTTTTTTTTTTTTTTTTTCTATTTTGTTGATTTGGTCTTTCCTTCTAAGTAGATCTGGCTTTTTCTGCCAAAACTTTTGCCATCTTTTTTTCCAATCTTTGTCACCCTCTTCTTTGAGTCAAATATTTCATAATTATAAACAATATATGTTGATTTAATTAATTTCTTATATTTTCTGAGTCATTTGGCAGGCTCAGATATTCTACATCATCAAAAGTAGACCTTTTTTTTTTTTTTTTCCACTACTGCTGCTACTCCAGCAATCTCTTCTACTGGGACACCTCTGTACAGATGCCACCGGGGGAGTGTGTTATTGTCTCCCACCGTATGGCTGTTTTAAATGGCAATTTGAAGCACCGCTGGCTCTATAATTAGCTGTGAGCTCCCACAGGAGAGGGGGAAAAAAAGTGGCTTATCGTTTCTCCTTTATAATTACAGATCCGAACAGGGCGACAGAGGCACACATAATCAGACACAAGTGCAGACAGATGCAAAGACGTTGGGAAGAGATTCCTGTAGCAGCGCCTACATGCACATTTAGAGTTATTGACCACCTGCATGAAAGCCCTAAAGCTTTTTTTAAGCAGAACTACTTTCTGTCTGTTTGCTATAGGAAGTGACATTTGCTTTTCCTGATTTCTGGAGCTCCTTTTGGCATCCTTTGAAAAAGTAGCAGTGTCAAAGTTTGGATTATAAATTAAACATTTCCCTTTTTCAAGGATTCAGTGATTTTTTTTAATTGTCATACCACTTAGCTAGCTCATGAATTCAGGTCCCAGATGAAGAAATCCACCACACAGAAAAATAAATAAACAAATAAACAATAAAGTAATTTAAGAGATAAATATAAAGTAATGTGTCTGTGTAAATAATCTAGGAGAGGAAGCTGCATTTGGTGCAGCCCGAGTTCAGGAGTCTGACGGCTGAAGAGAAGAAACTGTTCCTCAGCCTGGTGGTCTGGCTCTGGATGCTCCTCAGCCTCCTTTTTGTTGTTGAAGTTGTTGTTTTGTGGTGATAACTTTTAAATGTTTAATCTGTAATATTCTTGTTGCTAATCACAAATGTTTTTCAGACTATTTTTAGATTTCTAGATTATAACTCTTAATCTGCACCTGGAATTAGAGCAGAACCTTCATATTTTGATTCTCACTCCTAAAACACATTTATGTGACTCTTATGGCACCAATGTCTCTCTATATGTCTATGTCCAGAGGATCCATGGTAACAGGCTGCTGTGATTAGATACAAGCAGGGGTTTCTGACATCATTTATCATTTATCGTGATACATTTCTTATAAGAGATAAGATAAACTTTATTGTCATTGTCACAAGAACAACGAAATTTGAGAAATGCCATCAGTCGGTGCAAAAAAAGATAAATTTACACACAGTGTAAGAAGTAAATAACAAATAGCTGATACACATCATTCATCATGAGAATTTTGATGTACTATTATGATAAATTCTAATTTATGATGTTTGAACAAAACCATAGACTGTCTGTTACTGTGAGCAACTTAGTGATACAATCTCACTTCTTTATGTGACTGATGTCCTAAAGAAGCAAATGAGTATCAACAGCAGTGTTTGTGTTTGTGAGGCTGTGGTTGCTGTGCCATGCAGTCACAGTCATGGAGTTACCTAAAAATTAAGTAATAAATAGCTCTAATTATCTCTTCTGCCGTTATCACGATAGTACCACATAATATTGTGACGAAACCTTAAACCCTTAGATCCAAGACCTTGAGGTTTGGTAGCTTCCTGCTCTGTTAGGAGCTACCAATCAGACTCTCAGTTGTTGCTGTGGAGTCAGTCAAAAACAAAATTAATTTCTTGGTTGTTTTAATACTTGCAGTCCTAAATAGTCTGTTTTGTTATCTGTAGGATTAACTCTGGCAGGAAATTAACAGAGGTGCGGTTGCTTCTTGCTGAATAGCTCTAAGCCATGCTAAGCTCCATTACCCAAACTCTGTCTCCAAGCAAACCACATTTCACTCATCTTCAGTCAGTCAACTTGGGCAGCTGGCATCTTTTATGTCATAATCCCATCATATGTAAAGACTGGAAATAAATGGCCGTTAGCGCATTGAGCCAAAAGTTTTACTACTTTTTGTAGGCAATGACAAAGCATGTCATCACTCTTAAAATAAATACAATAATGAAATCAGATGAGACCACTCGGCTAAAAGATAGTAGACTTATATACTGATAGTATATGTATATATATACATATACTGATAGTATATGTATATATACTATCAGTATATATGTAGTATATACTTCTACTTTGTTTAGTAGAAGTCTTATATACTTTGTTTAGCAAGTGATAGCCGAGAAGCCATCATTCACAGCATCCTATAATTTCCTTAAGCAATGATTTTGGAAAGGCTGGACAGCTGCATGATGACAAGGACAGCACAAGCTAAAGGTTGAATTCACTTCAAGACGAGTGACTTCGAGAGCGACAACGGAAATGCGTTGCTCATATATATGTTCAACTCAGACTCACCAGGAGGCAAAATTTGTGGTTTTACTGTCCTGGAAGAAAATGAAGTTAGCAGTCAAT
This sequence comes from Brachyrhaphis roseni, assembly GCA_903066815.1. Classification (NCBI taxonomy): domain Eukaryota; kingdom Metazoa; phylum Chordata; class Actinopteri; order Cyprinodontiformes; family Poeciliidae; genus Brachyrhaphis; species Brachyrhaphis roseni. The sequence goes on from CAEFZY010069228.1 coordinate 22,615, forward strand.
AACTTTTCCTGGTAGGCTACTGTATTTATTTTTTAAGGCTGCCATGTTAAAGGCATTGTTCTGAAAAACTCTTTATGATACGGGTTTTGTGTAGGTTACCAGTATATATTTCATTAAAAGTTAAATATTTTTGTGGTTGGAAGTTAGTGAGTGTGTCTTATATTCAGGTGTGCTCAATAGTCTGGAAATTACAGTATTTGGTGCCTGAAATATGTTCCGGATTCTCTAGGTAGCCATAGAGATTTTTTTTCAGCAGAAATAGATTTGTGTGCTGTAAAAACAATAAAAAATTATCTTTTTTATTAGTAGGCTGTTACCTTTATGTCAGTTTTCTATATTCTTGATTTTATGTTTGTGTCTTTGTAAAGCACTTTGTGATGTTAATGTGTGTGAAAGGTGCTATTTAAGTAAATTTTACTTCCCGGAGCTAACAAGTGACTGCTGTCTTTTTGTCCAAAGAGAAAAGACGTAGCGGTTATAATGACGGGTGTACAACTCGCAGTCTTGTCAATCTCTGGTTATTTCCAAGGAAAGCTGAAACAGGTTTTGTGATGTGTTGCTCCCTGTAACGCTGAGTGAAAAGGGGCTTAGGAGGAAATGGGGAAAAAAAGAAAAGAAGAAAAAAAATTGGAATGAGTCTGTTTCCATTCTTTATCCCAGAATGGAAACAGCACAGTCGTTGCATTCTTGTTACCTTATCCAGGTCTAATTAATAATTCAACCCACCTCTCTCATCCTGATTGCCTTTCCTTTATGTACCATCACCTCCCAAACAAACCAGAGTAAACAAATAAAGAAATATCCTTTCAGCACAAGCAGCTCTCAGTACCGACTGACTTGTTCTCCAAACGCTGTCTGCGTACATAATAGCTGTTAAAAAAAAAAAAAAAACAGAAAAAAACCCCGCTGTTTCTGACGGAGACAGGGAGGGTGGTATCACCGACTCAAACGCCGCATTTGTGTTTGTGTGTTTTGCCGTGATAAGCTCATGGCCTTTGAAATAAGGCTGTCCAAGATATGTCACTCTCATCTCTCCCCCTCTGTCTCTCTCTCCTCCTCGCTTCGCATCCAAGAATTAATTTGCGGTGGCAACAGGCCAGGGGAGGAGAGAAAAGAGGCAGGGAAAAAAAAAAGACACATTCATCATTTGTTCAGTAAATGCTCGCCCTGTGACCGCGCCGTGACATTGTTTTCTTTATTTGGTTCATTCGGGCCAGCAGCTGATAATTTATATGAGCTACCTCTTTAATAATGAGCCTTTGCCTTTCCAAGGTGGGGCGTGCTGTTGTCTGTACACACACGCAGAGACATTGCGTCAACATTGAGGTCTCGACCGCTCTCTGTCATACTCAACATATACTGTATACACGCATTCATGGCATTGATGGAGTATCCCCGCCTCCTCCTGCTGCTTGTTTGTTGTGTGTGTGGTGCCGGTTTCATCCTTGAAATTCCTTTCGTTTTTACCCACACTCCTCTGTTTACCTTGAACGTAGCACCGGGTTGCTCCTCGAGGCCCTGCACCTCTCTGCTCTTGACAAATTGATCTAGTTTAGTACCAGTAGCATCGCTGCTCTCAGCTGGACGCAACACACACACGGATTCACAAACGCCCTCGCACCTACACACGCGCCGCTGGGCCGCACAATGCGCGAGCGTGTTCTGCTTGGCTGCTCATGTGTGTCAGCTGAGCTGGAACATCAAGGGGCTGTGGGGAGAGGTGGGGGTGGAGGGTTCGAAGGGAAAGAGAGTCGGACAGGTTGAAGAGAGAGAGTGGGATGGGACCTGGACAGATGGATGTAGAGCGGTGAAGGGAAACAAAAGAGAAATGCGATTGTTTCCCAAAGCTCCAAGGAGGGTCGCGGCAGCGCAAAATCAGATACGGCGATGGGAGTGAAACGAAGTGTCGATGCAAATACAGGAGCTGCAAACACTCATCACATACAGATTTGTCCTCACTTGTCCTCATCTCTGCAGCCATCCAGATAAAAATGGTGGGAAGCATACAGACAATCACTCGCAAAAAAGCAGTTAAACTTTGGTGTAAGACTGCATCCTTCTTTCCTGAACAGACTCTCTCTGCTATTCCCCCAACATGTAGAGTCACAAGAAAACTACTCGCTTTGCAGAGGATCTATTTACCATAAATACAAGCAAAGTTTTGGTTGAGTATGAAGAAAAGCTGGGTTGACTTTTTGACTTAGTAAGAAATGATGCCTGTTCCCAGGTGTCCTTATTCTTCAGGTTGCTCTTCGGAAACAGGAAAAGGTATTATATTCTTCCAAACAGAAGAATATACTACCTTTGATTGCTCTAATAGTCTGAAGTGAAATCTACCAATTTGAAAATCGTTGCCCTTTTGGCCATGTCTTTTTTTGTTAGCTTTTAGCCTGGTGAGCCAGGTGGCTCACCAGGCCACTTGCACTAACAAAAGTTGTGATATCAACTTTTTTGATGTCACAATTCTAAACCTAGATACAACATGAAATATTTGCTATGTGTAGCAAATGTTTTATTGTGTTGTTTTTTTTACAGCCCTGTCATCCTAAGAATATTAACCAAAGCAAATCTTAAAAACAACAAAAACTGATCACCACGTTGCTGGATCAGTAAACAATCCCACAACTTGTGAAGCAAGTATTAAGCTACATAGTTTCTAAATTCCTGTATTAGCAGGATGTGCTGCATTGATAATGCTAGCTTGTTCATAAACAGGAGGATTGAATGGAAATTCAGTTTTGTCTGTGATATTAATTCCACTACTTATTAAAGGTATCATAAAATAACACAAGATTGCAGACAGGTGACTCATGTCAACGGTGCCTTTATGACACATTGCTGAAGTACAATAAAATAGAATTGGTATTAGACTTTTGTCAGTAATAACTTTAACATCTCTGGAAATGTTTTTGGCTTTGCTCTTGTGCAGCGAACATTTGTTTGCTCCAAACCATCATACATATTTTTCAAATCACAACTTCACAATTCATGACAGCTAAAATTAAAAGTCCTCAGTTAAATTTTTATGCCTTCTTAGTGACAGATTAACAAGCACTAAAATTCAGTGGAAGAGCATTCTGATTGTGGTCAAAGTTGTTTTTGGCCCAAAGAAGAATAAACAGATGTAGCTCATGTTTTCTTTGACACCATTTAGAAAAAGTCTTAAAAAATAACATTGGAAATTACAGAGTTGTGTTTTCTCACATTGAGTGCAGAATTCTTTCTAAAAAAATCTTCCATTGCCAAAATCAGGCAGTTAAAGATTCATGAGTAAAAAGTCTTTTCTTGCTAATAACCCATTTTACATTTGTAAAACAGGTGGTGTTAAAGGGAGATTGTCGTCTTTTGCTAAAATATCCATGTCGTGTTGAAAGGGTCTCAGTGACTTCAGGTGAATGAAGTTTGCTCAATTGTCATGGAGATGGATGATTGTTAACAGGCTTCTCTGAGAAGTTTCATTTCAGTTTTTGTTGTTAGAGCAGTTTCTCAGTGGTAACCAGCAGACATTAGCCAAGTTAGTCCAGCTTTCTAGTTAGTTTTATGTGAATATTTAAATAAATCAGTTAGTTTTTAATTAATGTTCTGTAAAGTTATGAGTAACAGCTCCTTACTTAATCCACATCTTCATTGATGTAATGAATATCACCTTCAACAAAATTTCTCTTTCCTTTTTTCACTTCTGTGTTAATGGAAATCGAAAGGCACTGCACTTTGTCAAGAATTTAGTACTTGAACTTGTGCGACTCATCCGTTGTGGGTGAAAGATTTGAAAACTGCTAGCAAGGTGATGCAAAATTCAACATTTTACTTCGACATCTAGTACACAGACCTATGAGAATGCACCAGATTTTTGCACAGAAGCAAAAATAATAATAGTCTGTATCTTGTGTCCATCAATCACGAGAGCCTTGGTCTGAACCTGTGCCTACACAAACACAAGCCACTCTACTGTGTGGGTGTGCAGGTGTGTGTGTGTGTGTGTGTGTCATTAGCTTCACATTGGCCACTCCTAGCAGAATCTGCCTTGGGGAGGAATGGAGAGCCGCTGCTTTAGCGCACAGTCAGACCTAGTTATGTCAGAAGCATTCTCAGGGGTAGCAAGTCGAGCCACAGTGGGACCGAAGAGAGAGAGAATGGCAAAGAAACTGCTAAAAAACCCACTTCAACAAGTAATTTAATGCGGTCCTAAATCACAAATGTCTGGGGTGATTCCAGCCGATTCCGATGGAAATCAGCTCATTTTGAAATTATCAGCAAAAGAGCTGTAATTTTCTTTAAGTCCTACTGAGGGATCGGCATCTCTTTGCTTCGTAATAGTTTGCCGAATTAAAGTCCCTTTTATGGACTCTGACCCGTACAATTTCTTGGTTCTTTTCCAAGAAATAAAACTTCATTTTATGCTAAATTATGTACAGGTAATTTTTTTTACACCATTTGCCCAGAGGAGAAATATTGTGAAATTACAGTTAAAATAAAAGCAAAAGGTAAGTGATGAAAGGGATAAAAGAGATGGAAAGCAAAGGAACAAAAGCAGCAAAGATAATTCAGAATGAGCCTGCCGACTGCTCCAAGTACTTGTTGGATTCAGGTTATCGTAGGAGGAGGCAGGAAAGGGAAACTGTGTGTGTGTGTGTGTGTTCTGCAAGAAGACCTGCAGGAGCTGTGCAAAGGAGCAGCTCAAGTCCGTCGTGTTTGTAAAAGATTAAAGGGGCATTACACTCGCAGGTGCTCGTGTGGTGGTGTTCCCCGACTCTGTGTCTGACAAGAGCTGTTCAGGTACAGCCCTGTTCGAAGTGTGTGAGTTGGGGTGTGTGTGTGTGGTTTTCTCTGCTTGAATATTTAAAACCAAATTAACGCCTTTCGCAAGTATCTTGAGTTATGAAATGTTATTTGATGTGGAACGTACACCCCGTCCGGGAGCAATGCAACGCCAATTCGACGTTCCCCAAAGGTCTGTGTGTTCAAAAACAAATCCAAATATTACTAAAGGAGCTGAGAAAGCATGTCAGAGGCCGAGAAGACAAACACATTTCAAGCTAATGTCAAGTGTTAACCTCTGAGAATTGTTTTAATGACGGTATCTAATTGCATTTTCTTCTTTAGCTACTCCTGTCAACTTCTAAGCGGAAGGGGAATTTAAAGAAAAGAACACAGTACAATGCCGCTCAAAACAAGTGTCACGAGAACTGTTAACATGTCACTGCATTATTCAGCCATTGTTTGAATCTTTTTCTTTTCCTTTCACAATACATTTCTTTATATGAGTAGGAGTATTACATTCGTCAAGGTAATGGTTTCTGGACAGACAGCAATACAGCTAAATGACTGGAAAAAAGCATTAACACCTTGGAGGTTAGTTATTTGGTTGGGTGATTGACTAATAAAAGCAAGGTTCATAAAATGTTAAACTTTTCCTCTTTTGCTTTGTTTTGCATTATTTTCTGGTAATTTAGCTGCTTTGCATCTGTCCAAAAGTAGTTAGATGGATTCAACTGAGACAAACCTTGAAGTACCTGTGTCCAGTTTGGAAAGCTGGAATGAGGTGTTTGTTTTTGTCTCCAAAATATTGGAGTGTGGTCTACAGGCAGACTGTTCAATCTTGGCCTCATCTATAAGGAAACCCCAGAGGTCATCAGGTCTGCTTAGAGCTAACTTTACAAATCTATACTGTGCTGCTGGGCTCTGCTGGGAGAAAAGATGCTTTTTCCAGGCAGCTAGTTTGTTCACTAGACCAAATATTATGAGATCTAGTGATTAAAATTATAATTCTATTCCTTAACTTCCTTTAAACTAAAAGGTTGTTTCACAAATCTTTAATGTTTATTTGATCATCTGTTGCTCACAGTCTGAAGAAAATTATTCTTCAGACTGCTTTAAAACATCAAACAGAGATGTTTTATTTGATGTTATAAAAACATCAAATAAGAATTTTTGGCTTTCCCTCAAAATTTTGCTAAAATGTCTCTTTTGAACTCAACAGTGTATCGTTACATCCCCATAGGCAACACCCCACACCGCCTTAGCCTTCTGAGAGAATCTTATTCCCTTTATGGTTTTTGTCATCTCCCTGAGTTTGGCCAATATTTGAAGTGAATATGCATGTGAAAGTTCATACTGCAGAGTGATGGATACAGAATTGTTGCATTATTGTCTTGTAACCCTTTACCAGTCTGAAGTCAAGCATATTGTCCCTCTGGACTGGGTCCTGATATCTACCTCTAACCCTCACTGCCTAAACATTTAGCCATAGAAAGATCATAATTGGTGCTGATTGGTTATTCGGGACATCCAAATTCAAACTTTAAAGTTTCTGTTTTGATCCTTAGGACCAGTTGATTACTTTTATAGTTGTTCTGATAAGAGAATTGTGTAAAAAAGGCCTACAAGCATTTATTGCAAATACACCAAAAGCCAACACCAGATTCACACAAGCACCACAGAAAATACAATTAACTTCTGAGAATTATAGAAGTTTGATCCAATTACAATCTGACCTCTGCTAATAACAATTATTATTTCACCTCTAAGGTGTCGTTGTTCTTGGATACTTCTAGAAGTATTACTTTAAAGTGCTCAATTTGGACAGTCTGAGCTTACTCTACCAAACCTTGGCACTGTTCTTCTCACCTGAGCCAACTATTGTTAGCTCTTAGCAAAACAGCTTTATAGAGGCGTGCTGTCACTGACCAGCTGTCTGGCTGTCACTCCATATGCGGGTTGGGGTGTGTGTGTGTGTCACTGGGGGCCAGCTTCCTGTTGTGAGAGCAGCGGTGCGACAAAAGAATGATGATTAATTTCACTCCTAGTAACCTGTCGCGCTGATGTGGCACGGCCAAGCCGCACGTGTGGGGGTGTGTGTGTGTGTGTGTGTGTTTGAAAAATGTAGACTGTGTAGTCAGCAGGTGCGCTCTGATACCTTGGATGCCCTCCAGTCAGGGTCAGACAGACACATAAGCAGGGACTGTGCCATATATATCCTGCATATACCCCACCTACCTCCTCCTTCCCTCTGCCCCTTTTTCTCTGTCTGATGGTATTAAACTGAAATCTTTTTTTCTAAACCAAACCCTGCTTTCAGATGTGTTACGTCTCCATGGTTCTGTGTGCATGTGAACGAGTCATCGTCTCAGCAAAGGACACGAAAATCAATTTCATTAAGGATCATGAATACAATAAGGAGCAGTTAGCACACACTCATACACACAGGCTATATCTACCGTAGATTTCATTAAGAAGATGCCTCCCTCTCTTCCCTTTCAGCCCTCCATCATAAAACAATGACTTGGACATTTAGGGCATGTCTTTATTACTTGTCCTCAGGTGACTTTTGTTCCATTGATCTCAATAGAAAATGTTCAAAAGTGTTACAAGCTTCCATCCCCTTTTCCACATTTTTCTGACTTGTCCTTCGCATCTGTCCTCTTCTCTCCCTTTTTTTTTCCCAGTCATGTAATTAACTACATGTTGAACAGCTGAGGCTGGACGGGACACTGCTGTGTCTGGACAATCACACACATACACACACACAAACTCCAGGGGGATGAGGTGGACGTCTATGGAGGAGGCAGAGGGGATAAGGGAAGGTCTAGAAGTCAGGGCAACAAAGAAAAACCTTGGAATGGAACGGCGAGCTTTGAAGTGAAGCAATTAAGGAGATCTTTAAAAAAATGTTTCTCTGTGGAAAATGATAAAGAGAACAAAGTTTGGAAAAGGGCTAGTAAACATGAGAATAAAACCTTGGATAGGAAAACTATAAAAGACATATTTGTGCCATAAAAACACACAGAAATTAAAGGAGAAAAGTTAATTAAGCAACTAGTTGGTTGTTTAAAAAAAAAAAAAAAAAAGTCTATGTGGTTCTGACAAAGTGGTGCAATTAATGGTGTGTGATTGTTTTCTGTCGGAGTACCTGACCTAAAATTTTGACCTTTGTTTGAACCCAGACCGTTTTTAATTTGCTCCCTTTTATTGCCTTGTTCTCCAATGCACACACATTTCTAATACCCTTCCTGCCTCTACCTCTCCTTACTGTCCCCACAACTGTCCGAAAGGCCCTCAGTACATGAGGTGTCTCTATTTCTGTTGGCATAATACGTTATGCTCGTTAATAAACCACCTTTACATTGGCTGTTTTTTTTTTCATCACCATTGGCCAGTAACAGGAGACAAGTGCTTATTAATACCTGCCAGTCGTATAAATTGGACTGATGGAAAAGGTCTCATCGAGGTGATATTCCAATGACACCACTCATCTGTTTCTTAAATCTGACCAAACAGCAGCTGGGCATTTTTCCTTTTGGAGGTGGATTTAACCGCTTTAATTGAACTCCAGTGTGTTTGCCCAGTCAGTCTGGTCCGTTTGGGGAGGCGTAGACTTTGCCCCACCTACAAACCTGCGTCTCAGTATGATTGAAGTGAACTCTGGTGCAGTTCGAATGCATATGTTAACACCAAGCAGACCAGAGACCAGAACAAACCCACGTGTCTAGCGCTAGCAGGAGAAATGAGAAGAGAAATCCAACAACCACTAAAATTTGACAACTCTCCATTTTTGGTTATATTTATATTGATATGGTGGTGATGATGGTAGGAGTTCATCCCTCTATCAGCAGTTTGGTTACCGCTCTTCCTCTGTCATTATGAGCTTGAGTTAGACATTAAATCCACTATACTTGCTGGCGATGCCGGGGCATGGCAGCACCCCTAGAAAAAGTACAAGTACAGGGCATTTAACATTTCTTTTTTGTTTTCTCTCTATGTGTGATGGAATAAAAACATATTCCATAAGTCTTTGGTGTAAATGTAAGGAAATGCATTTACACCAATTTTGGAAACGCCCGGAAAAATCTAGAAGTTGTTTTTCTCAAGGAAATGAAGCATGCTGGAATGAGTGAGTTTTCACCAGACTTGGTGTGTGCATAGTGTAGCACGATGATATATAACACTGTTATCATTGATACAACATTTGTGTAGCATTTACATATATTTGGTAGTAGTGGTATGGTACAGAAATGTCTCCTAAGTTCCATTGCTCATAACATGCTGGAGAATTGTTTCTTATATCATTGAAATGCAAAGCAAATACCTGATAGTGTGCTGGAATTATACAGCCTTGTTCTATTACCAAATCTGTTGTGGATATTAGTCTTCAAAGTTGGTAACTGTTGGATTTATTAGGCAAAATATTTCTCAAGTGATGTTCTGAATATAATTGGATCTTATTCCATAAATGACTTCAGCAAAAACTGTCTTTTCAGACACTTCCTGAAACTTCTGTCCTGTATGACAAAATGAGCTCATAAGGAGTGTCCTCGCAAGAATAATGAGTGTTCAGCCGACCAAAGAACGACGGCACCGAAAGCCCTTTTGACATGTCTGAATCACACTGGGTTGTGCTGGTGTAAAAGTCACTGAAATGATTGTTGTCAGTCATGCCTGTGTCTCTAACTCAATGAGAGCGCACCAACCTTGAAGAATTGAGGCAACAAAAAGGGTGAGGTGCGATATGACTCAAGCAGGATGCCTCTCCAAAGACGAAACATGGGACAAAACTTGGAAAGAAGTCACCTCTAACTTTTGTGCTGATTATAATTTTTGTACAGTGGCATAGCCACGGGCTTGATCTGAAGGTTAGAGAACAACGGATGTGGGCTATGTGCAAAAACACATTTCTCAGCAGACTTTACACTACAGTTTGGAAACTATGTCTCAAAAGAGCAGCGTCTTTGCTTTGCACAGTGCTTCCTCCTCTATTGAACTGACTGCTTTTAAATGCCATTTTCTTATTTTTTTGTGTTGTAAAACTAATTGATTGATGGATAATTAGAATGCAAATAGCAGCAATTATGTTCGGCACACTCATCGGAGCAGCACCGCTGAGCGAAACCGAAATACGTCTGATTGTCCCCCTTCAAAGAGGTAAACTAATCAGTAAAAAGGCAGTGTTTTAATGACTCATAAGCTTTCAGTGACTTCAAAGCAGTAAGCTTTATGCTTCCTTTTTCCTAGGCTAATAATCATCATGGGAGCAGTTACAAAAGCATATTTAATAAGCACTTTTAAAGCAGGTAGTCAGTGTTTTTTATAGCAGAGTTGCTTTCATCTTTCAGGCTGGTTAATACATTTCAGAAGGTGAAACTTAAATTTAAAAAAAAAAGTTCCACCTGGCCCACTGTTATCCTCCCTTTGTGCTTTATGGGCTTGAATTCAGTTTGCAGAGACCACACAAAGAACTTGTGGAATTCATTAAGCTCCTTCCGTTGGCATTTCAGCTCTTTTTAAGCAGATGGCATTTCAATACTGGAATGTGAAAGTGAACTTAATTAAGTCTCAACATAATAATTATGCATGGACCATTTGGGATTATAAAGGTGTACCAAGGTTCTAAAAGGTTAAGTTTCACAACCACCAAAGTTTTTCCTCTGTCCTTCATAAAACCACAGAAAGGGTCCATGAATTTTCTACAAAAGACGATCTGTGTGTGAAAAGCACATATAGTTTGGGGTGAAAACTAAAAGAACTTTGATCTTGTTGGTAAGATAAGATAAGATAAGATAATTTTTATTAGTCTCCCATAGGAGAAATTCATCTTGGAAGCAGGGGCAAAGCTGC
>CAEFZY010069230.1:0-176367 GCA_903066815.1 Brachyrhaphis roseni
CGGTGTCATCCGAGAACTTCTGCATGTGGCATGACTCCGTGTTGTAGCAGAAGTCTGACGTGTACAGGGTGAACAGGACTGGAGAGAGCACTGTTCCCTGTGGCGCTCCGGTGCTGCTGATGACTGTGTCAGAGAGGCAGTCCTTCAGTCTGACGAACTGTGGCCGCTCTGTCAGGTAGTCTGTAATCCAGGATACCAGGTGAGCATCCACCCCCATCTGTAGGAGCTTCTCACTCAGTCTGGATGGTTGGATGGTGTTAAAAGCACTGGAGAAGTCAAAAAACATGATTCTCACAGCACTTTTCCCCCCGTCCAGGTGAGAGTGTGTCCTATGCAAGAGGTATGAGATGGCATCGTCGACGCCCACCTTCTCCTGATATGCAAATTGTAGTGGGTCTAGTGCATGACGCACCTGTGGCTTTAGTATCCCCAGAACCAGTCTCTCCATGGTCTTCATCAAGTGTGATGTGAGAGCGACTGGCCTGAAGTCATTGAGCTCACTTGGATGTGGTTTCTTGGGGACAGGGATGAGACATGATGTCTTCCACATTGTTGGGACTCTCCCGAGCCTGAGACTCCAGTTGAAGATGTGCTCCAGTGGCTCTCCCAGTTCGGCGGCGCAGACCTTAAGCAGTCTTGGACACAGTCCATCAGGTCCGGCTGCCTTCCTGGGATTTAGCTTCCGCAGCTTTTCTGTCGCTTGATTTGCTGTGATGGTGAGGGGAGAGGTAGGGGGGGGTGAGGGTAGGGGGTCACCATAGTCCTGATAATCTTGTAGGGGCGGGGGAGATGGGATGGGTGTGAGTCCATGTGTGGTTTCCATTGACCCTTTGGGAGAGGGGTACTTGATGTTAAGGTGTGAATTGGGCCATGTGAAGGTGTTGATTTGGCCATTAGGCAAGCGGTGACCATGGGTGATGGGCAGACTACATCAAACCTGTTGAAGAAATTGTTAAGTTGATTAGCCCTGATCAGATCTGCATCAATAGAGCTGCTGCTGCTTCTATTCCCTAGGCCAGTGATGATCTTCATTCCATCCCAGACCTCCTTCACATTGTACTCCTGTAGCTTCTGTTCCACCTTTCTCCTGTAATCAAGGCAACACTCCAGGTTTTGTTTTATTATGAGGGAATAACTTGAAGTACAGCTCAAAAAAGTTGACTTGACATATCACTGCCCCTTTAAAAAGCATGATGTAGCACAGCAATCTGGTCTTTAGCCTCCACTGTTTTTGAATTATCAAGTCAAGTCAAGTTTATTTGTATAACACATTTCAGCAACAACACATTTCCAAAGAGCTTACATCATAAATACACAAAAATACAAAGTCATTGAACACACAGTCAACAATTGAAGTTATATTTTGTTAAGTGCCATCATTACACATCATAATCTTTATTAATGTGTCATTTACTGTCTTTCAAAAACAACTAAACATGCGGGTTTTTAGGTTAGATTTAAAGGAACTCAGTGTTTTGGCTGTCTTGCTGTTTTCTGGATGTTTATTCCAGATTTGTGGTGCATAGAAGCTGAATGCTACTACTCTATGTTTGGTTCTGGTTCTGGGGACGCAGAGCAGAACCAGAACCAGAAGACCTCAGAGGTCTGGAAGGTTGGTACAACAACAGCAGATCTTTAATGTATTGTGTTGCTAAGCCGTTCAGTGATTTATAAACTAACAGCAGTATCTTAAAGTCTTTTCTCTGATCTAGAGGGAGCCAGTGTAGAAATGTTATAACTGGGCTGATGTGCTCTACATTCCTGGTTTTAGTCAGAACACCGACAGCAACGTTCTGGATCAGCTGCAGCTGGAGGATAGATTATGTTTTTAGGCAGACCTGTTAAGACACTGTTGATAAACGCATTGATGAGTTTTTCTAGATCTTGCTGAGACATTAGTCCTCTAATCCTGGAAATATTCTTCAGGTGGTAAAAGGCCGACTTTGTAACTGTCTTTATATAGCTCCGAATGTTCAGATCTAATCTGAACCTTCGGATATCACAATGTAGAGCTGAGTATCATCTGCGTAGTTATGGTAGCTAATCTTATTTCCTGTTATAACCTGAGCTAGTGGGAGCATATAGATATTAAATAAGAGGGGTAATACAAAAAAATACAAAAACATGACCTGGGTGTGTTATTTAAACAATGACCCAGAGACAGATTTTTATATTTATCCCAGGTTAAATCACAGCAGCTTATGAGAGGCAGCGTGTGTGCGACTCCCACAGTAAGTGGCAGGGGCAGTGGCCCTATCCGAGCTTGTTTGCTGTGGTTAGTGTTTTTTTCCATGGAAAAGCTGGATTATGATTAACTCGGCCAAGATGCCACCACATGGGGAGTTGTTTGAAAGGCGAGAGGGAGGTTGTTGTGGTGTAGAAACCAGCCCAATTGCCAGCCACCTGGGGACTTTGCAAGGATCAATACAGGCGGAGTGACAGCGATGCACTTGATTAAAAGTGACTGCTACATCTGGCAGGCCCGGCCATTACTTTCCCACTCAGAGTCCCTGGGGGTGAAAGAGCATGAAGTGACAGGCCTCAGTCAGCCCTCCATTACCACCTTTCTGTTGCTCCTCAGGTAGCAGCAGGCTAAAGCAAAAATAGGCTGACGGCCACACCAGGGGGACATGAGACAGGAGAGAAAATGTTCTGCACGTCTGTTTGCCTTTGTGACGAGAGATTTGTCAGTCTCTGGGTTTTGAATCCTCACGCGAAAGCTAGTAGGCAAATTTATTAGACAGTACAACAGGTAGGTCACAGCTGAAAATGAGGAGGAAAAGACAAATGCAAGGAGGCTTTGGGGAAAGTTAAAGACAATAGAAAATGAAGATTTTAAAGCAAATATGTGGCACATTTAGAAAACTTGCATCATAAACTCAAGTATTTGCATTATTTATCGTGAAAAGCATAATTTGGTGACCTTGACCAGTGAAGTCTGAGCTATTATTATGATTAGCTTGGCACTCGGTCTCAACATTTAAGACCTTTATTTTGAAGTAAAAGAGGAAGTGCATATTGATTTGTCCTCTGTTAATGGAGTCATCTATGAAGGGCCAATGTTGGGTTTGCAATTTTAGACACTTCTAAAAATCTGCAAAGACTATGTGCTAAACAACCGAACTGTGCCGGTGCTGCCCGACGTTGTTGTTGGCTGTTTTCCACATGAAGTATCAAGGTTTGTCCCTGAAGAACAGATGCCACATCTTGTTTTTTCTCCCGGATAGAGCGTCGTCAAGCAATGTCAGGATGAGAAGTGCACAAAAACAGCACAAAGTTCTCAAAAAAGTGAGTATGAAATGTAGACCTCAACAAGTCTGGTTCACTTTTGGGATCAATGTTTAGATGTCTGAAGGTGAAACATTAATTTAAGTATAAACACAATAGGAATGTCCAGCCAGGGTGCATTTTCTTATTTTGAATATTTTAGATTTGCTCCTTGAAAAAAGCTGCACATAATACAACCTTAAATAGGCCGGGGTCCATTATGTTGTCTTACATTCTGACGTATTGTTACCTCACACTCACTTACATACAAATCAATCTTACACTGATTCTATTTAGGATCACTTTTGACACACGCTGAAATCTTGGTATCAAAGGGTGGCTGAAATTAGAAAAACTCTGTATTTGATGCGGTTAATCTCTCTGCCAGAATACATGAAGCCCATTTGCTACAGAGCAGCATGAACCCCATTGACACACACTCACTGCTTTTAATAGAGCAATAATGGACAGGCCACAAGTCGCCAGTGAAGTCTTTGACGACAGCTGGAGCTCATGTGGTGCTAAACATCTAAACCTGGAGGTGGCAATAGGGCCTGCATCTGCATTTCTAATGGTTGCTCATGTCTAAACTTTTTGGCTTGTGGAGGATACAAAGTGGTTGACAAGACTGAAGAATTTAAAGGTTGAAAAGAGTACATCAATAAAAAGTGGTGGGGATTTGTCAGCGGTAGACTGAGTTCTTAAAAAAAATAAGAGAATACCTTGATGGATGGCATGTGGTGTTCATGGACTGCATGATTGATTCTGATGCCTGGAGCATTATCCCCAAGGATGTATCTAAGGAAAAATAAACCGAATCTTCTACGTGAAAACACCTACTGCTAAAGTTTTAGCACAACAAACTCCAATTTGATGTGATGCACAGTCTAAATCCAAATTGTGTTTTATAAATCATTCCTGCCTTTGTAAATCTTGAAAGTTTCGTTAGTATGTAGTCGCTGATTGATGGCTAAGTCTAAGGAATGAATAAACAAAAAAGGTGCAACATAAACAAAAGAGTGGCAATTACATGTAATTAAATATCAATGCAGCCCAAATTTATCAAAAATCTCCTTAGTATCTTAGAAAACGTAGCTGAAAACTGGTATTTTCAATACATTACAAACGTAAGTATTTGTAAGACATATTCATTTTAATTGAAACTGAACATCAAGAATGAACTTATTAGGATTCATAAAATTAGATGTTCATTATGAAATTCACTTTTATAGAATCAAAATATTGTTGTTTTTCTGTGTTTTCATAATATTCTGGACATTTGAGTTTATTGGCATCTTCATTCCATCCTGTCAAGGCTGTTGGAAATACATTTATCCTTTTTTAACACTCCATATTGATGTTTTTACATGTTTATGGTCACCATCTTGTAGTGAACTGGAAACATTTATATAATTTGCATTCAGGCAAGAGACCACACACTCATGATGTGGTTGTTTAAGTCTGACATGCAAAATATCCCCTGCTGACTGTGGGGGCGCGCTGAGTAAACACACTTGTGCTTGGGCTTTGTCCTATAAGATTATAAACCGTGGATGGATTCTCCATCCATCTGTCCACTCAGTTTACAGTGACATGGATTTTTCCTGAAACCATAATTTTAAGGTTCCTGTTCAGATTCCTCCTAAACCAACTGTGTTAATCCTGGCTGAGCTACAATGCAAAGAGCAAATGAATCTTTGGTTTGGTAATTGACCAAATAGTCTGGCCATTTACAGTCTAAAACAAAAATAGGTCAATCTCTTATTGATTATCTACCAGCAGTAGGCGTATAAGGGAAAATATGGGTGTCAATTTGAAATGGGAAAGGAGCACCAGTCGACTCGTAAGTTTTAAATACAATCAGCAAAAAGTAATGCAAAGTTAATTGTGTTTTCTCAAATAATGGCAACATCACAGTAGCAGATTGTTTTTTTTTTTTTTTTCAACAGTGGGATATCGGCAAAGTTTAGCGCACATTTATAATGAAACGCAGCTGATGATAAGGAAGGACGTTTACAGCTTCATTTGTAGCTGCAAATCATGAACAAAGATGCCGGTCTGCAATCTGGTAAAGAGTTAAACTGCTAGCTTAGCTATTTCAAAAGTCAGACAACCAATGAGGTTTTATTATTTCAAATAAAAGTAATCATACTTACTGGCTTCCATCTGTTTTTATCCTTTAAATAACAATGTCACGGTTGTTTCCCACTAACATCCACCCTTCAAGAACTTAATTTGGTCAAAGCGGTTATTTTTCCCCTGTGAGCCGCCTGCCCTCCATCCAGCTCGTTTCAAGGCTTCAGTGTGTGTGCGTGCCTCCTAAGCCCCCCAGTCCTGCTCAATCTCAGGCACATAATACTCTTTAAAGCAAGCAGGACAACCTGCAGACTCAGCTGTGGTGGGTCATCAAAATGATTCAAAGGGAGCAATCCCATTTAACCCTAAACTCAAAGCAGGTGTTTCTGAGACCCACTTTCAAACGGCCCCCTTCGTCGCCAATCTGTTCCAATCGAAGAACCCAAAGGAACATGCACATTTGTGCTTCTCAAGTTCACCTGTAACGCAGACTGACCGTCAAAAAAAAGAACAGTATAAAACAACAGACATAAACAAGGAATGCAAGAGGTACATATTTTTGTACCACAATAATCTTAACATATTTGAAAAGGAGTTGGAATAAGTAAAAAACTCATGAACTTATATTCTGTTTTCAGACGGACCCTCATTATTAAATTAAATGGGTAAATCTTGACATAGTTTAATTCATTTCCCATTTTATCTGTTTTTTTTTTCAAACACACATACTGCTAAATACAGCTCTGGAAAAACTTTGGAGCTCACTGCACTGAACCTCATTGAAAACCTCCTGGTTATTCCACCAAATATTGATTTCTGAATTCTTAAAACATTCAAACATCAGTATTATTGTTTTTAAATGAATTTCAACTCGTTTTCTTTCCATTGTTTGAGCTCTGAAAGCAGTGCATCTTTTTCGTTGACCATTTCTTCCATCCATCCATCCATTTTCTAACACCCTTGTCCCCAGTGGGATCTGGAGGTGCTGGTGTCTATCTCCAGCTAACGTTCCGGGCGAGAAGCAGAGTCACCCTGGACAGGTCGCCAGTCTGTCGCAGGGCAACACAGAGACAGACAGGACAAACAACCACACACACACTCACACCTAGGGAGAATTTAGAGAGACCAATTAACCTGACAGTCATGTTTTTGGCCTTTGGGAGGAAGCTGGAGTACCTGGAGAGAACCCACGCATGCACAGGGAGAACATGCAAACTACATGCAGAAAGACCCCGGGCCGGGAATCGAACCCAGGACCTTCTTGCTGCAAGGCTGATCATTTCTTATTTTCTGCAAATAAATACTACATTTTTGCTTGGAATTTTGGAGACAAGTTGTCAGTAGTTCATAGAATAAAAGAGCAATGTTCATTTTATTCAGACACATACTGTACCTATGCAAAGTAAAATGAAAGAAACTGATCATTTTAAGTGGTCTCTTAATTTACATCCACTTATACCCACACATGCTCATATGCATTTAATTGAGTTTACATATTTGTGCTTTCTCTCACCCATATTTCTGTAACTTGTGAAAATGACCTCCTTATATTTCCTTTTGAATTGCATTCAATTTTATCTTGTTCCATAATTTCACACGATCAAATGAACAACGTTTTGTATTCGACAACATCGCATTAAACGCACGGAGCATCGTATTTTAATTTTCAGAGAAAGACAAGAAGGAATTAATCATCATATCTTTGAGTGAGTCTTTGCGCTACCTGTAGGTGTGCATTATCTCTCCCATGTGTCCCTTTTGCATTCAATCACGTTGGCATTAATTAACGCCAGTCTGATGAATGTAGCTCTCGGCTGAGCGCTGATACTCAGGCGGCGCTGAATGAACTGCCCGTGTTACCTGTGGCTTAGTGTCTGCTCCTTTGTGAGCGTGTCACACAGTATCAAGCTCATCAGCCACTCATAATGAGAATGACTACACTGAAACCTATGCTCTCCTCATCAGCAGTAATACTTTCTATGTACACATGTCGCAGCAATTATACTTTTAAAGCAGGTAATGGCTTTGAGTTTGTGGTGAGCGGTGCAGAGTTTTGTCTGCTGCCGATGTTTTGTGTGGGTGTTGCTCTTTTGTTCTTTCCCTCAATAGAGTTGTATTAACTCAGAAAGCACCTTGTCATTAGGGTGCATGATACACTCCTTTCATTGGGAGTTGAAAAGCAGCTACATCTCTCTTTTTTTTGTTCACACTATCACAATAAACATATGGATTGTGGGGAAATGTCACATTTGTAACACCAATTTATATTCATTAAAAGCAAAGATTCTCCTTAGTGATGAAATGCAAGAAAATTATGTGCCTGACGTATTGTCACCATGGGGCTTTGTAGCACCTTCAAAATGAAATCATACCAGCAGCAGTACTCATTTTACAGATAGATAGTTTAATTTAGTATGCTGGTAATAGATTTAACCGGACTTTTTACCCTAAAGTGAGCTGATTTGGATCCCTTAGGACAGGATCCCTGTATACAGAGATACGACTTTGCTCTTGGCTAAGCCTGAATTTATATGCAAAGATGTAAATAAAAATAGAGGAATTAAATAAGACTTAAAATATTTCAAGTGTTATTTGTGTATTACCCATTTCATGAAAGGTAGACTAAGCCAAAATACATGTAAATATAAATGTGCTCATTTTCTGTTAAAGCAATCAGATGTTAAGGTTTATTTAACTCATCATAATGGGAATTTATTAAAATAAATTACAAATGTATTTATTTCCAATTTTATGCAAATAACCACATAAATAAATTTGATTCATTGGGTTGCTGTACTTTTGACCTTTGCACATTTATTGTTTTATGTATCAATGCGTAAATATTTTGTATTGGATGCTTTAGATTGCTTAAAAGATCTTTGCTGGCTTTTGTTTCATGTTGGAACATTAATACTTTCCAATTTAATTCTCTAATTGGGGTAAGTTTCACAAGTAAAAACACAAAGCAACACTTGAAGCCAAGAAACAATTAAACGTAGCTTTCCCACGTGCGTAGCCCCCAGGAGCTACTGGCGGGAGCTCAAAATTCATCACTTTTCTTCAAACTGGTAGTAAACAAAATGTCAAAAACATGATGATTCCAAATACTTGTGTGTTTTAAAGTAATGGGATTCAGTAAGTCTTCATTGGAAGTCTTTGGAGATGATACTGGTTGCTATGAAACTGATGTCACATTATTTTTATTTTTGTCAAATAAAAAAGCCACAAGACATATTATACATAGTTGGGAAATGAAGCACAATGTGCAAAATGTCAAGTTCTGTATGTGTATGTGCCTCCATTTGTATACTCTGTAAATATTGGGATGAACAGTATTTAAGTAAGTGCTGAATGTTCAATGTTCAACACGAGTGACACAATTATTAGCTGTATTTATCAGAATCTTGGGTCAGAATTGAACTAATGAGCATATCAGGGAGATCAGAATCACTGCAGACAGAGCGACTGCATAGAGTAGCATGAGATTAAACAATGTTACTATTAGGGCGATGCAAGCTTTCCGTACCAAGACACCAGACAGAGTCAAGACACAGAACAGGAGCAGGAACAAATAACATTGCTTTTGATCTGCAGAGAGAAAGTGTCCAAGATTGTCTTTGGGGTTAGGATTATCTAAAAAGTATTTTATTTATTGAAATTGTGCATTTTTATGCAATATCTATCTTCAGACTTTTTAAAACCTCTTCCTAAGCAGTCCTCTCTCTCCTCTGACTGATTTAGACAAAAATAGCAAGTGCAAGGATTTTGTGACCTTTCCAGACAAAACGCAGCTTTGACTTTGTGTTGTGAAACACATTACTTTCAGTGACTTCCTTTGATTTAATTTCCTGAACAAGCATTTATATATAAAAAAGAAGAATCTTATCGGAGCATCAAGGCATCCCCCTGTCCTCTTTGACAAATTTCCTATGCTAAAAATTGATTATTACTGTATGTGATGTATTACCTCCTGCTTGACATTTCTCCAGGTGAGCTATCTTTCTATAAGGAAAATGTGAGCTTCATTTTTTTTCACCCCCATCCAGCTAACTTTGTGGTCTAGGAGACTACTGATGCAACTCCTGAGCCGCTGATCGAGATCAATAAAAGTAATAAATTACTTAAATCCCCTTTAAGTCAGCCATCCAGGAGACACGGCTGAATCAGTGTAGGTCTGTGAGTTCAGCCGGCTAAAATATCATTAACTGATTCTTTATTTTCCCCCCACAGTCAGCATGAATTAAAGCAGAAAAACTTGAAATAACTAAAACATTACATGATTGAATCTAGGGGAAAAAGAAATCTGGGACAGTGAAAAGAGAGATTTCATATTTGTGGTCAGCATGTTTGTGTCCACTCTTCACAAAGTGAATATTTGATTTGTCCTTGCTTTAATTTAGGATGCCAAAGCAATATCCTCCAACACTTGAGAGACCGAGGCGTCTAAAGTGAATCCCTGCGGCCTTGGGGACTTGACTGAAGTGTGTTGCCCGCTAACACCTCCTGCCGCGTGGGTGTGATAAACTGGCGCACACTTCCAGACCATCGCACGAGTGGAAACAGTTGGGCACTGCCAGATCCTTGTCAGAAGGGCCAAGTCTTGATGTGTGTGTTGTAGTGAGGGCATTAACATTTTTTAATAAACACCTTGAGGAGCCCGTGACAGCAGAAGGCATCCTACTTGACAAACTCTGTCCCCAGGCTCGTGGAAACAGCTGCTGGAATCACCCAGACACGAGCTGTAAAACCCTGCTGGCATGTGTCGCCTGCACAAACGCACCCGGCTGGGAACACACACTTCATTACATGCAAGATCTCCAGTCGATGCATGAAACCTTTAAATGCATGATCCCTGAATCTCCACCTTTGGGCTACAACAGGGTATTAGTTGTTTGAGAAGCAGAGCAATTAATCAAACTGATGCAAATTATCACATGCTGTGTGTGAGTGTTTTTTTTTTTAAGAATGGCTGAGGAATCATACAAAGTTTAAAAATGCAGCTATGCATGATTATACTTTGCTTTCAAAGAAAAGCAAAATTAAACACCTTAATTCTGACTTTTAAACACAAATAAGTTTAATTACTTACCTTTACAGCATCTTTCATGGACCATTTATTTTAGCCAAACAATCTCTGATGGCATCCACAGATATTTAAATTATCAATGTGTTTATGTGGATCTGTGGTTATTGTTGCTTTGATTGCTACATAATGTGTAACCCTTCTATGTTTGGCTCAGGTCCATTTGGTTGACTTCATGACAGACACATTCAGATTCACTGTATTTATTCTAACAAAAAGTGAATAAAGATGGTGGTTAACTTCAATCCAGCTGCTTTCCCCCCTATACATTAAATAAAATATAATAAATAAACCCAAGCAAACGATAAAGAAATAGCTCCCAATGAGCAGTTAATAGCAGTTTAGCAGCAGTTAATATTTGGGAAATTAAACATAGTTAAAATGGACAACATTAATAATAACAGTTAAAAACATACACAAAACATAGAAAATGTACTCATTATTAAATGTGTCTAAAATATGTCAAAATACTTGTAAAGAAAACACAGAGCTGATTCTAATACATGCCACAGTTACCGACGGCAACAGAAAAAGGGGGAGGAGCTGTGGGTTACCGGTTACCATGGTAACCACCAACTGCCAAGAGCAGCATAAAAGAACTTAAAACACCAATAAATGTCTGAAGAAACGACTTGTTCACTAAAGAAAATAAATTAAAAGCATGAGTAAATTTTGGAAAACTTCACATCTATAATATTGTTAAAATAAAACCCTGTTACACATAAACACAGAGCCACCTACTTTGTGCCATGACATCACTATTTAATTAATTTTATTTTTTCTATTGTTGCTGTGATTGATCTTCAAGGGTTGAGGTTAGTGCTCTAAATAAGTGTCTGAATCAAACGGAAAATAAAATAAAAATAAAATTTTCTGCCTTCAGTCATTCAGCATGCTACTGTTGTTTCAAAATATACCTCACATAAATTATTTCACTTTACGGTTTAGGACATTGATGACACTTAAAAGTAGTCCATAATAAGCTAATTAATTAGTGATTAAATGTGTCCAGCTCAAAAAAAGCGATTTTTTTTGTTTGTTTGTTTGTTTATTAGTTTGAAGATTCCTTGTTCTTAACTTTTGTTTTTTGTATATATTAATTTTCAGCTCTTAGTGGCTGGCTGTAGATACGGCTCTCTGTATAGCTTAGTTCCTGAAGATTGTTTTTTCTTTCTACTTGTTTTCCTGCAGCTTCAATGTTGTCTTGGATTGAATATTGATCCTTCCTTATATTGTGATGTGTCTCTGCTTTGTGCAAATTCCTCATTTCTTCTTCCTTGTTTTCCACATTCTCACCAGCCATTTCTCCTAAGGAACATTTTCACATTTAAAGTTTTTATCTTATCTTCCTCAGTTCAATTTAAATTATTTACCTTCTCACAACCACGCCCTGTTTCTAAGGAAACACCTACTTTTTGATTAGCATTCAACTCTTTCACTTTAAAGGGGATGTTTCATGCAAACTTCACATTTTGCCTGGTTTTTATACTTGATTTGGGTCTTAGCTACTTATAAAAACTACCTCATAAGCATGTCAGAGATCTGCAGAGGGATGCTAAGCTAATGAACCATCATTTAGTTTAGGTGTGTTGACCCAGGGGATACCTTCACTCAGAGAATCCAAGCAAAACACAGAACCAGGAAGAAGGACATTTAATCGAAATGAAAAAGAACCTCATCTGTTTATATCAATTGTGATAAATATTTTGCAGGAGTTTTGTCTAATTTTTGTGTAAACGTTTAAAAGTTTTGTTTCCCCAACACTTTGGTAAACATTGCGTTTACTATTTACTCTCTCTTTTCCATTGTTTCATCCCCAAAAGTCTTGCCGAGCTTCAGCAGCACAGTCGCTAAGATCTGAACCGTCTGAAGGTGATTTCGATTTGACATATTGTGCAACCACCTAAACATCCAACGGCTGGGCAGATCAACAACCCCGTGCCACAGGGCTACCCTCAGGCCGTTCTCTCTGCTGTTGTGCCGAGATTCCCATGTCAGCTAAGCTAAAAGCCGCAGATCAAGAGAGCAAGTCCGGGTCACTGAAAGTCGACAGGATGAGATCTGGACCTCAGCTTAGAACTTATGTCTCCAAGTTTTTTCACATTTTGGACTTTATTTATTTTTTTTAGGTTTTTTGCAAAGTTTCCCCCATGAATCTTTGTTAAGTATTATATATCAAAATTAGGCTACGAGCCATTTCTTTAAACTCTAGAGAGAGACTTTCAATCAGTTTGGATATTTTTAAAAGATGAATTTCAGCCTAAAGGTTATTTTTGAAAGGTACTTTGAATCTGAAAAACAAGCCTCATGAGAATATTTATTTCAACTTACTGAGATGTACTCATATTTATTAAAATGCTTTATGCTAGAGAAATATATTTTACTTTCTAATATTTTGAATATCCCGCTTCGTTAAACGTATGAATCATTTCCAGGTTTGGGTAAAAGATATATTCTTCAGCAAGGATTTTTGTAGATTTCTAACAGATTTGAGTGTTGATTATATTTATGTGAATAAAATAATTTAAAGTAGCAATTAAATCTGCTGTGGATTTCAACCTGTTTATTGTAACTCATCTCAAACCTCGAGAGGCTCCTGAGCCGGTCGTGGAAAACGAGGATGCTATATACCCGGGGCGATCTGACTGCAATGAATGGATGAAAGGGTTGACACAAAGTTCAAGGAAGAGGGTCAGCAAATGAATATGAATTGGCATTCTCCATTTGTGTTCACTAGGCTGGAATTACTGCTTTTCATTACCAGTGGCTTATAGGCGGCTGTTTGGCTGCCGTCTGGGGTCACAATAAAATGATGTGTTTGCCAAAGGCAGAGAGGCTGGGTCACAAGGGACTAAATGGCCCAGTTATGAAGAGCAGAGCTTATTTCCCGCTCTGAATCAGGCCCTACCTTCAGCTGGACTCAACTACACAAAGCGGAGAATATCTGGAAGGAATGTGGAGGAATGGTTGTCTTTCTTTAGCCTGAAATGCTGGATTTAATGCACTCTATACTGGCTTCATTTGTATATGTATACAAAATGTACATCTTAAGAGTATTATTGATCAGACCCTCCGCTGCTGGAAACACTGAGTATAATATAAAGCCGTCACCATATGCCTGTGTTTAAAGTCCCTGTCTGAGCACATAAGCTTGAAATGAGCAAGGGATTATCCTTACTGTGGGGAATTGTTACCACTGCTTTTGGATGCTTTTAATCATCCAGTGAATAGGGCTGTGGATTATATCACTGTTATCCAGGGAAGAGTTAAAATGAATTGCACTGTTTTAACAGATTTTCTTGATGTGACGGATTTTAAGCAGGGTGGGCTTTGACTGAATGGCAATCTTCTATTCCCTAAATGAACAACAACATTTGGAAACAGAGTCAGTTCATGTTTTTGTTGTTGAAAACAAGATCGTTTGTCACATGTACATATACTACTATTATCATTTATAGAGGCTTTTTCTTGATTCTGTAACTCTGTCAGCCTAATTTACATCGGCAAACATTAAGACTTCTTCTGAATGCTTCTATCTGTCTTGATATGCAGAAACATTTACCGGTAGTTGTAAGTTAAATGTTGATTAATGTGGTTTTGGTGTTTGTGGTTATTTTGCACAGACTGAAGACTCTACTGATAATATTATTTAATTCAAAGTCAAAATACCTTATTAATCCCAAAGGGAAATCACCAAGTATCTTCAAAGAGTCATTATTGATGGTGATGCTGTAAGCAGAGGCATCTCCAGTAGCTGTCAGTCTCCCAACAAATCTGAAGAGGCCTCTGACTGAAGATTGTTGCTGTATCACTGTCTTATGACAGGCTAGTGGTTCACACCAAATGCATTTTGAGCTTCAGGCGTGTCTGATTTGCATTCAAAGTCTATGTGGAGGCGCACAGAGGCCTGTTGCGGTGCGCTTGGAGCGTCTAGCGTGGCGTTATATGAACCGTCCAACAGAAAACAACGGCCAGAGCTGACGCGTCCTCGATGCACCTCCACATAGACTTTGAATGTAAACCAGACGCCCAGAACGCAAGGTGTAGAGCAAAAGGTCAAGTGTCTGCATTCAAAGTCAAACTCGAAGCGTCGGACGCGTTTTTGACGCGTGTAACCCGTTTGGTGTGAACGCACCATAACAGCTCAGTTTCTAGCAGAGACAATATTTTAAAGTAACATCCTAAATTACACCAACAGTTGTCGACAAGTACTGCTAATCTACCTCATCCTAGCCCTCACCCTCCTGGTAGAGGAGTTGGCAACATTGCTCATGTCACAAGAGGACAGCAGAGGAGCACAAAATGGTGCTGCTTCTAAGCGCCGACTTTCTGCAACCAGACATATAGAGAAAATCAAACTAGTTATAATATTTTTGAACAGAATACATCGCTTTTGCATTTTGACAAATGAAACATCCTTCTATTGTGCCGATGCAAAGTTCCAAAAACAGAAACACATCTATGTTTAAATACAGCTGTAACTGTACGGGCGCATACATGTTTGTTTATGTATCAATATGTTGGAAAAAGAATAAAGTAGAAATCATAAAACAATGTATGAAATATTAACAAGGCTGATCATTACAGCTATGACAGCTATGCTAAAGATGGGTAGGTGTATCCATTCTCAGACAGGTTAATCTATCTGAGGATGTTTGTTTAAATTTATTCTACAGATCCCCATAGATAATATTTCTTACAAATGTTTTGCGCTGTCGGTTGTGTAAATATGCCTCCATTTTCAGCATTTAAGGAAATGGCAGATGCTGTCTTGTATTTTGTGGGTGGACAAAGCCTAATTGTCCTTTATAGTTTGGTAGCAAAACATCAGTTCTCTTTGTTCTGCTCCACAGCTTTCTGCTGCGCGGGATCAGAGCAAAGTCAAAATTGGATGAAGACAACAGAATGCATCAAAGGTAAGGCACTGATCAAAGGCTTTTAGAAATAATTGTGTAAATATTTTTTTATGTATGAGTTAACTTCACAGTGCAATAGAAAACCTAAAATCTAAAGTTTGGCATGATATTACCTCTAAAATACGCCACCATAATTGGCAGTCTACAACAGCAATCTGACACAATGGGAGACAAACTGTTGTTGAATACTGACTGAGGCAGAAATGCCCACAACTTTCTGGATGCTCCCCATCTTCTTTCCCTCTCATTTATAATCCATTTTAACCAACATTTGAACCCCTGAATTACAAGAATGGCTCATGTTAACCACTTTCAAAAGAGGGAAAAATAAAAAACCACTTATGTGTTGCACTCATGCTCCACTGTTGCACGTCTACCTGTCACTTTTTTACATATTCAGTGGTGAAGCATCTTTTATGTCAGAATTTAATTCATGAAGAAGTTCTTCCTGGATTTCAGTGTCACTCTAAGAAGGCACTTTCTGTTTAAAAGACATAGAAATGCTTCCATTTGCTTGCATGATCTAAAAGAGTCAAACAGATGAACAGAATCACGAGTGGACTAATGAGAGAACTCCACATGGAGTCAATCCTCCATTACAGGACTCCACCTCTAAACATCTGACACCTGAATCCCTTTTTCACAAAGAATGCAGCTTTTACTGTAGCAAACTGTTCAGAAACAAGAGAGGTTTTCTGATTCCTGCATTTTCACAGCAGGAATCAGAGCCTGAAGATGTAGGTAAGAGGTACGCACCGCTTAAAACGGGTAGAAATGCAGCCTGAAAACACTCCTACGTTGTAGGTCAGACATCTTGGACTCACCCTGAGGTGGAAGTGAAGTTTTACGGAGGGAGGATGCTAAATATCCTTCCATCCATCCATTTTCTGTAAACACTTGTCGATAGAGGGGTCGGGAGAGGTGATGCTAAATATTTACACAGTATATTGTTTCAGTCATATTCTTCTGCAGTTCATATTTTCTGTTTATTTCAACTCACATTACAGGAGTTCTGCGTGTTTGTTTGCAAACACAACATTTAAACCAAGCCTAAATTTGAATTAAATATCTTTATAATCTGTCAACTTTAGTAAACATATTTAATTAAAGAAGCCAAGGACTTCCCTGTTCAGTGTCTCCATGGAAACAGAGGTAGACACGCTCACATCACAGCATCACAACCAAACCTCACCAGGATTGTTAAAAACTCGTTGATTTTAAAATTTGACTAAAGCAGACCAGCTGCTGTAGCTGCTATAGTGGCACTTTTAATATTAAATGATGTGAGTTATTGCAGTTAGAGGTGATTTTAATTTAGTTTTGCAGCTTAACTGCTATGAAATTGCTATAGATTATGTTTTGTTTTCAGATTACCAATTGTAATCCAGATCAGAGGTCTGCCTGTTCCTTCGGATCGGCTCAGTTACTTTAAACTCTAAAGCACACGGCTTGAAGTGGCAGTCGGTGGCTTTTGAGCCATAACCTCTATGAAATATGCTGGATTTTGTTATTTTTTTCCTTTGATTTCATTATTTTTTTAAATATATTCTGTTGGGCAGAGACCTGTGTCCCCAGATTAATGCCACACTCTTAGCTGGAGAAGAAATGACTCTATATCTGCATAAACCTCCTGGCTAAGATGTACATAACGTTTAAAATGTGAAGAAAATTTAACAAAATTCTTCTTGTAAAAAATTTAAATCTGACATTTAGCAAAAATTATTTAGGTAATCATCTTCTCAATTCTAATTAATGTAAAACAGGAAACGTTTAGTCTGATTTCATGTCAAACTATAAGATAACCACGAATATCTCTGGTGTTGGTCAGATGTTTGGTTTTTCTTGCAGCAGACTTTTTAACTGTCAGTGAAAAGTGAGTTGGTAGCTCAGAAAGAAACTTTTGTCGGTCACCTCTGTTTCTTGATCATTTGCTGTCATGTCAGAATAACAAGTCAATTAATCAGAGACAAATGGCGTATTAATCTTTGTCTTCATTAAGCTCCCCAGACTGCAGGACATGTCTTGGTCGGGATATTAAATGTATCTCAGTATGTGAGACATAAGCATGACACAGATAGCTGACCACCCACTGTAAAGCATGAAAACACTATCATCAATCTTATTTCTTCTTTCATACCGAGACTGGGTTTAAATTATTAACGTCAGGACATGACAGAACACAACAGAAACGATCTCCACTCTGATTCCTGTAGAGATGCAAGTTTAAGAAGTCGACATGTTCATTTATGTCACGTGAAAACAATAGTTACTGTTTGCATACCAGAAATAACATCTAGATAGCTTAAAGCTCTGAAATTCAACAAAGAAAACTGCTGTCTGTTTACTGTTATATATCTGCTCAAAGATAGAGCAAAGAAAGCTGCTGCAGGAATCTGTCTGGTTGCATTCATTTGATCTCTCCTGACATGTTTCTCCTCCCATCCATGGAGGGTGAGAGCAGAAACTATTGTCAAGTTCTGTCTGAAGAGCAGTAGGTGGTGCTTTATGGATTTACAGACAATCTCATGTTGAAAACAATGAGTTTCAGGTTTTCTGTTTACCACATGCTAACACAAGATGTCCATGTTTCCCATTTTATTTACGAAAAAGAACTCCGTGCCTTTTTTTCAAGGCTTTAAAATATTTTTTGTCACATCATTTGACTTGAGAATGAGTGCTCTTGCATTCACCAATCTGGATTTTAAGTGTTTTGTTTATTTTAAATAATGCTTAATGGTTTCAAGATGTCAGAAAAATCTGAATCATTCATATACCTTGAATTTTCACATATTGCCACATTGCAAAAACAATTTATCATGTTTTATTGGATTTTTCTGTAAAAGAGCAACACAAAGTAGTTTATCCAGTATCAAGAATTTTTATCATTTTATTTTGTACAAATAAAAAATGTAAAAACAAGAGGTGTGCATTATCCAGGCTAAACTTTCTCTAGAACCACATTTTGCTGTAATTACAGCTTCAAACCTATTTGTAGTTCAGTATTCGTAGTTTTCTAAGGATCACGACTTTATTTGTGGAATAAAGTAAAGATCCTTTCTTGGAGTACAGCTAAAATATTAAAAAGAAAATGCAACTTGGAAAGCTAAATTATCTAGGCACGATGCTTCTTAAAACGTTGACTGGTACTAGCAAAGCAGTCAATTCAGGAGAACAAATATTTTTCCTTGGTACTGATTGGCTGTACCCCCAAAAGCAGACATAAGGAAACCTGCAGATATCAGCTTCTGTGGTGGTGCTAAGAAAGTTACTCATGTGCACACTAATGTGTATTAATGTATATTTGGACAGGTACAAGCCTATTTAGAGGGGGTGTCTCAAGTATCTGTTGACCTTAACTCCCACAAATATTTATCCAGTTTGCAAAATAACTCCAACTCAGAAACATCAACTGATTATACAGGGGCAGCACCTAAAAAATCATCAATGTCTTCATCCATATTTGTTCCTTTGTTTTTTACAGCCAAACAAATAAAAACGGAGCCTGCTCCCTATTTCCACTCCCCAAAACCTCCATAAATTCAGTCAAGAGAAACGAATGGTAAACAGGAAAAAGGGGAGAAAGCAAAACCTTGTTATGCGTGTTTCACAGCTCACAAAATGACTTGTGAATGGCTCAATATCCTGTTGAAATGCAGCCACTGAAGAGGGAGCCTCAATGTGAAGTTGTCCAAAGAAGGAGCATTTAATGAGAACAAAACCCTGTAGGTGATCAATACGGTATATCAATTCAAACTTTTAATGGAGGGTGCACACCAGGCTCCCGCTCCATAAATCCACACATGCAGGGCTTTCAAACAAGATGCAGTGTGATCATAAACCTGCAATATGAGTTTATTTCTACTGTTAATAAGCCTTGCTAAAATAAAATCAGTGGGAAACAATGTTTGCTTAAAAACACCGGATATTATTTTTTGAGAGTCTTATTCTAAACGAGTCAGCAGAGTGAATGTGACAGTAATTGTTGGGAAATGCGAGCTCTGAGAGCTGTCAGTCAGAGCCGAGCGTGACAGCAGGGATGCAGTTGGAAGGAGAAGGTCGCTGAGCGGTGTCTGCAGCTCCGAGTCTAAGGTCAACACTCAACTCCATGCCCCCTCCTCCCATTTTCCATGAGAGCTCCCCATGCAAGCCGGCAGGCCAACCGTGTCCCCACTGACCGCTGTGATCTGTGGCCAAGTAGCGTTTCCCTCTGCCCGATCAGACCCTGCTCTTCTTGTTCACCGGCCAACTGGCCTTCATCCCTGCAAGCTGGGGCCAGCGCTCCTCCTGGTTCCGTATGTTATGTAGGGTTTTTTTTAGGCCTGTGATGGATGCCAGCCGTCCCTGGGCGCCCTGCGAAGCTGCACCAGAGAGGGAGATTAAACAGATTTCTCCTTTTTTTCAGAAAAGGGGATGGATGAGTGTAATCACCTATAATCTCAAATTCTAGGCCTCTTGATAATGAACCAGTGGCTGTTTTGGCCATTTGGCTCGCCTTCCTCCAGCCACCTACTTAAAAGCATGAAAACGGCCTGTCGTAGCAGAATGGACCTTCTGCAGAGGAAACGGAGCGGAAGGAGATGCAAACTCTTCTTCTTAGCCGTATGTCTCTGTTGACGTGGACAGAAACCGAAGTCACTCTGACCTGCGAGACTTTCACTTCCAGCTGAAAAAGAAACTTAGGAAGTTAAGCTCTTGCTCTGCTTGTAATGTGGGGGATAAAACAGCAGACTGGGACATGCTCTCTAATCTTATGAAAACTAAGAAGTGGAGCAACGTTTTGATTTGAAGAGCTGAGATAAAAATGTTCGATCCTTCACAGGCAGCTCTAAAACTGAAGAGGGATACACAAACTGTAAATTAATCTTACTAACATGTTACTGAGAAATAATTGAATATTAAATAAAGTAAATCAAGATTTAAAAGAAAGGCCTTGAATAAGTAGATTTAGGGGTTTGTAAGAGTACCAATACCAATAGAAGATTTTCACGTATTGTAACTTCAGTTACAATGTCCTCCATTAAAGCTGCAGTACGTAATTTTTATTAAATATATGTTATTTTTTTACTTATTTGTTAAACAGTCACAACGTCATCACAGTATACCAATAAAATGTGAAAAAAATCGAGCTCCTCCGCCTTCTCCCAATCAACCAATCAGAGCCAGGAGGAGCTTCTTAACGCTGTCAATCATCCTCGTGCACACGCTGCTCTATGTGATAATAACTTTCTGTTACAGGCCATGCTAACTAGCCTGAATATTCTCAACAAACTTCTGTGTGATGAACCATAATTGTAGCTTAGCAGCCACACAAATTCCCACCACACTTTTCAGATATTTATTTTTAAGACATTTAGAAGCCATATTTCATTTTCCTTCGTCTTTACATTTCTGCTGTACTTTGTGTTGGTCTATCGCATCAAATCCAAACAAAATACATTGACGTTTGTATATGGAGCATGATAAAATGAGAAAAATGTCAATGGTAAACAAAATATTTTCATGTGAGTTGCTCATTTTGCTCCAAAACTACATAATTAAACAAATGGATTTCTGTGTAACTAGCGCTCTGAGTACAGTACCGGAAGCAAACAATACACATGTGTACATGTTTACAGAACACAGGATGTGCTGTAGTAAATCAAATGTTGAAGTGACAACTTCCCTTTGTCATAATACTTTGTTACTGGAAGAAAGACAAAGATAGTGTGAGTGCTGGAGCTGAATTAAAGACTTTCATACTGTCACGGATATCGATACTGCCAGACGGCAATGCACCAGGGGTGCGCTTGAAAATAAAATTCATGAAAAGGAGAATAGCAGAGAGAAGAGGTGTGAAAATTAAATGTCATTTCTTGACAGGAAAGTCTGAGAATTAATCTGGCAGTGAAGTGTGACAATGTTGTTTGGTGACAAGGCAGGAGAAGACAATTGTCAACACTTCTTCCCTCCCAACGACTGCTGGCACCCAAGAAGTGGGCGCAAAGCTAAGAGATGTGGCAGAGCAGGAGACAGAGGAGAGGGGGGGAGAGGGCTGGGTGTCTGAAGAACGGTGCGGCTGAGTGTGTGTAGACGTGAATATTAAGGTAAGAGCCGGTGAGTGTCTTTGAAAGATAAATATAAGAGGCTGGTATGATAATATTTGCTGTGGATTGTGTGTGAAGCTTGCTGTGTTTACAGGCATTTCCTCTCACAGTTTTAAAAACATGCCTGTCTGGTGGCATCAAGAATACAAAATCTTTAATAGAACATTCTTGAATAAATTTTTGGGGCTTTCAACAGCGAGACACAGGATTCCCAGGCAGCCTGGAAAAGTAATGAGTTTGATTATAAACACTTTGGATGAGTTTGGAATAAGAAATCAGCACATAGAAAAATAATTGTACTGTAAAAACATAAAACCTTACCAAATATGCTTGAAATAACACAAAACTAGCTTGCAAGTAATTTTACAGCAAGATAAAGAATTTGTTAATATTCATTAAAAAGAACTAGTTCCACAGGTCAATATATTACAATTTGCCATATTATAGGTGAAATAATCAGCCAGTGGAGCTATACTTTTCTTTTAATCAATAATAAGGAGTTATTGACCTAAAACAAGCTCCTTTATATTCCGAAGTCATGTTTACTAAGATATTTGTAAGTTGTTGTTTTTTTCCAGTGTGCATGTTCTTCTATCGTCTTTCCAAACCATCAGCCTGTAACTGTGCTGGGGCTGTTGTCTGTGTTGGCTGCTGCCTCACACCTGAGAGTCATTACCTCATCAGCTCACCTGCTTAAATTACCTGGGCAGACACTCATTCTTCTCTGGACAATGAATCGGATCACTAATCCAGAACCTGCTTTCTTAAAGGATCCTAAAACTAAAATTCACACCTGACGATGTCATTTTTAAGAAAATTCAATTAACTTCCCTGTTTTATGTTGGTTATGTCGCCAGACCAAACAAGTTTGAGCAAGCATGCAACCACTGTGAACTGCTGATAATTTAACAGGAACATTAAAATGCCAAGTAGATGATGTAGTAAAATGACAAAATCAAAAATAATCACAAGGATGTAAATAAGGCGCCATTAATTGTCCTGTTTCAATTAATTTAAATTAGCATCATGACACTTAAACATTTTTGTAATCAGTAAATTCCTATCAATTGATCACTGAGGATGTAGTTTTTGTTGTTTTGCTGTTATTTGGTCCACACTTCTTATATTTCGTTCACGCTGAACGAGTTTTACGAGTCTAAAACGTGTCTGACGCTTCAAGTTGAACGCATGTGAAGTTTGAAGTCAAATGCTTTTTCTCTAGAAATGCGTTGGGACGAGCTGCTGTTATCCGCTGCCGGTTTCTTTGTACAATGGTGGAAGACATTGAAAGAGTCACCAAAATATTACGTAGTGAAAGCTTCTGCAATCACAACGGAGGCTCAGATGTCTTTACTGAACATTTTGTGTTCAGTTTGTTGTTTGTGACCATTTTATACTTCATAAAAAACTAAAAATTATAACAATCATACCATGGTAGCTCCATATGTTAGCTTTTCACTCGCTCTCCACATATTGGGGGAGATTGCTATTTTCTTCAAAGCAAAGATCATATGTGAAACAGTCTAATGCATCATCAACAGCTTAGAAATAATTTTTAATCCAAGTTTTGAATAGTGACTACAGCAATTGTAGCAAATGAGTCAAAACATGAAGAAAGCATTTTATCACGCTTTAGCCACAGTTTAGTTTTTTGTTTGACTCTTCATACAGATTTATGAATGCTAATGACTCTATTTTTAGATATCGCATGGATAAACAATAAAATATGCCATGAAATAATATAGTGCATTAAAATGGAAATAAGTCAAAAGAAAATCCCAGCATTTAAATTACATTCTGCATTAAACTCTCCCTGGAGTCGGAGACTTATTTGATATTTCTGTGCCTGTTTCAACTGTTCTTGTGATGCTTTTACTTGCTGGTCGTAGCGAAATATTTGCATACAGACAAAGTGCCAAAACAACAGTTGTGATCTTATCTTTGTCAAGAAACACGTAGGATTATTTCCCATCATTTCAGTTCAAAGCACTTTAATTTCCTTTAGGTTTTTTTTTATTTATTCACACATCTATTTTTCATATCTGCTTTTTTCCCCCTTGTTCTGAGTTGTGGGGCCTGGAAACCTGTCTGAGCAGTCAGAGCTTGAGAAGCAGGGCACACCTTGGTTAGAGAGCTGGTTTACCATATAGCGACTCAGACACACAAAACAAAGAGAAACACGCAAACACACACACGTTTGCATGGCTCTTTGTGGGGACTTTCCATTGACTTCCACTCATTTCTACAGCCTAAACCTTATCTTTATCCTAACCTTAACCATTAAATACCTGACACTAACCAAAACTCAATTCACATCTTAGTCCTAAATCTAGAGCCTGACCCTAATGTGGGGACCAGGCGTCGGTCCCCACAAGGAGCAGTGGGTCCCCACAACGTAGTATGTGTCAGGAAAATGGTCCCCACCAGGTATTACAAACAAACACACACACACACACACACAAACACACGCCCACACGCGCTTACACCCAGGTAGAATTTAGTGTCACCAAATAAGGCAAGGCAGGTTTATGTATCCAGCTCCATTCACTCACTGGGTAAGTTAAAGTGTTTTATAGGAAAGCAAAGAATTAAATTAGTGGTGGGAATAAAAAAAAAAAAAATCAGTTAATTGCAGAATCTGTAATTAATTAATTGCATTCGAATTGAAAACAAAATAAGCAAGATTTCCAATTCAGAACCAATCTCTGCTGCTGAATTATTGAATAGATGTATGAGCTCAACAACAAAGATTGTTTTTAATCTGTTAGGTTATTCAACTTTTTTTTTTTTTCCACACCAGGGGGCTTTTTGTGGGCTCTAGTGTCCCTTATTTGACAGTAGGCTGACAGGAAGGGGGTAATGAGAGGGGGGAAGACATGCGGCAAATGTCGTCGTGTCCGGGAGTCGAACCCGCGACAGCCGCGTCGAGGACTCACGGCCTCCAAATGTGGGTCGCGCTAACCCCTACGCCACCACAGCACGCCCCATCAACTCTTGATCATTTATGCAACTTCTTTTAAAAAAATACTCTAAAAAATACTTGTGGATGCTGACATGAGAGTTAGATGTCTACAACATGTTTGAAATTGAGATGATATTTGGGCTTGAATTGCTTTGCTGATGGGAAATCACAACAACAATCTTTTGCAGAGTCTCATCAGGTTGTTTCTGAAGCAAAACTTAACTCCTGGTGGGCCAAGAAACCACCTGCAGTTCATCGTTGCCGGTTGCAGATTTTGTTTGTGCATCAATTTTATAGTTGTATCAGAAACATGCAAATTCAAAGATGCCGACTTCGGACTTTTGCATAAAAGAAATACTAATTGTTACATTTTTTTATGTTAATCTATTAAACTGATTAATCAAAAATAAACATAGGTGAAATTCCTGCCCTAAATTAGAAATAATAATACATTAAAAAGAAGAAAATAACATTCAGACATCACATAGAAAATCTTAAAATGCAACATAAACATTAAAAGCTAGATATATGAAAAAAATAAACATATTCGGATTTAAAGAACCCAGCTGGTTTTGCACATCTGAAATTATCAGGAACTTTGTTCCAGAGCTGAGGAGCAAAAAAACTAAATGCTGCTGCTGCTTTTTCATTTTTTTTTTTTTTGTAGCAAAGGCAAAAAATAAAACAACAAAAACAGTCCGTTCTGGGTGTTGGCGATTAAACTTGAGAAAACTTGACTTATTCCTCTTTTAATCATTATAGACACACTTACTTACTTCTGGCTAAGAAATATAAAGTTGTGTGCGATCAGCTTATGCAGGTTAAGAAATGTTGTTGTAATATAAGCGAGGGCAAACGGCTGCAATAGTTATGGTTTCCTAAGATTTATTCTGGAGAATCAAACATGGTGGTTTTAGAGCTGAAAGCCTCATCCGATGCGTCCTCACCGCCGCCGTTCCCCTGCTGGCATGGCACATTGAGGAGCACGCTCTTCTGCTTATTAAAGTGATGCAAATGTGAAACCTTGAGACGGATGTCAGTACATCTGATGCGTCTCATGATCATGTAGCGAGTGTCTCGTTGATCAAAGTCCCCAGTAAGCAGCTAGTTTCCCCATAATGGCCTTATTCGATTACAATGTGTAAAGTACTCCATTAGTCTCTCTGTTCATGAATCATTAAGTGCCGGCTATGATCAGCCGGCTTCATGATGAACTGCAGATTGAGGAAATGGAAACTGCTGCAGCTGCTTGAGGTCATAGGTAGATATAATATTCTCAAAGGCTAAATGAACTATTGCATATTAAGGTAGTCTTTAACATGAAGAATAAGGAACTATTTAACCGTACAGAAAATTCATATCAAAACAAAGCAATTTAAGTCAGTTTATTGCCTTTTAAATGAATAAAATCTCCTGGGACGAAGATGAACACAGAAAAACAAATTAAGTTTGTCAAACCTCTCCATTTACTTTAATGTCATGCCTTTGCAGTGTTCCTGCATTCATACAGAGCAGATACAAGTTGCATATTTGTTCAATAAAACTCAAAAATTGCCTCAAGACAACACGACAGCTAATATTTCTCAGTTATGTGCACATTTATTTTCTTCCTTACCCAACGCCCCTTCCTTTCCGCTATGACTCACAAGCCTGTCTCCATCTCCGCTTTGCTAATGAGAGGGCCGAAAAGATCCAAGAATAAAGAGGACCAGAGTCACGAACTGGCTCAGATGATAAAATCAGAGTTTAAGAAAGGTGGCACAAAAGACAGAGAGGAGGTGAATAAGTTGAAAAGAGGGTAAAAAGAAGGTGGTAAGTAGAGAGACACAAAAGAATAGGCCGTGGCTGCCACCCATGCCCGATGCACAGTGCTTAGGAGACTGAAATTGATGAGTTCATCTTCATCTCATTATTGTCATGATGGATCAGATTGCTGACTTCCCTCAAAGGCGGCTTAATGACTCGTTGACACAAATCTGAATGACTGGCTTCACCGGTGGCATCCATTAGTGTGCCACACAAAGCTCTGAGATGTGCTTAAACAGAACTGATAATTACAAAGAGCTTTCATCACTGTAATGAATGAGTACAATAAAGGGACAACTCGTGTAGCATTCAATGCATTCGGGTCCACCACTGAGGATTGTCTGGGTTGCTATCAAGCTCAAAGATCCTCTCTATCTCCCATATATCACTCCTTTTGTTTCACTGCAGCAGATTCAGCAGATACAATGAACGAAATAAGTACCAAACACATTACCATTTTTCTCATTATAAATATTTCTAATGAGGCTTTTGACATGAAGTGCACTATGGTGGCAGCAATCCAAGTAACCACATATGCAAAAGAAAAAAAAATCTAAACGTAGTCAGTACATTGTTTGTAGCAAAGTGAAATGACACAAAGGACAAACAGTGAACACATAAAGATGTTGAACCACAACAAATGTTAACATTGACCAACATATTACATGTACATTGACGATTTTAACAATGGCACTTGACAGAATTTTATGTCTGTTATTGGTTTTCACAATTGTTGTGTTTTTGATGTTTTCTGTTTTCACAAAAAACTTCAAATTTCAAGTTTATGTTATACACATAAACTTGAAATTTGAAGTTTTTTGTATAGCATATTTCAACAACATGGCAATTCAAAGTGCTTTGCTTTGTAAATTAATAACAGTTTAAACCCCATCAGTCTATTAAAACTTGTCCTTTCAGAAGAGTGTCTCACACATAAAAGGTGCAAAGAGATCTCTAAAAATCTGTAAAACCTTAACTCTGTAAAACATACTCATGAGTAAGGCGCCAGATGTTTGTCTAAGCTTATAAATGTTACTGATGACCCATTTGGGAACTTAATTTCACCTGTAAAGCATCCACAACCAGGTGCTTCTTCGTAGATTTCTGACAGGAGTAAAAAAAAAATAAAAATGGTTGTTTCACTGAGCGATCACATGGAGATTAAGCTAGCTTATTAGCAGGTACAGTTTTTCTATTAAAATAAGAAACGGATACAATTACAATCCACACTCACTGCACAAGACTCCACTGGTGAAGGAAAAAACACAGTGTTAATGCAAAAATAAGTCAGTAAAATACTGAATACGTGTGTGACAAGTTCAAAACTGAACTCTGTGGGCATCATTGCAAACACTGTGTTGTTTCAAATCACTCCAAAAACAATCCACCACCTGGGGAAATCCTACCGGGGCTGCCTTTCTGCAACTGGCACTGGCAGACTTCATATATGAGAATAAAGAAATGCACTGGGACATTTTTCAGAAGAATCTGAAGAATAAGGTGGATTTTTGACAGCGAGACAATGTATCAGGATATCAGTGTGTTTTATTTTTTTGTATTTGCCTTCCTGCTTTTTTGTTTATTCATAATTAGGCTGTTTATGTTATGTTTAATTATTCTTTGTTACGGTTAGATTTATGACGACTTCATCTCCACTGCTACTTCTCTCTCTCTCTCTGTCTGTCTTCTCCTCTACCTTCACACCTGCACCCTGTTAGTAATCAGTCCTGGTCCCAGTATTTACCCACCTCTCCTTCACTCTCTTCTCATTAGTTCCTTCTGTTTCCAACTTCCCTGGACTCTGTCTACTCATGGTGTGTTCCTCCCTGTTTCTGGTCATTGTTTTGTATTCTTCATTGAAACTTGGACTGCGTTCACACTGCAGCATGAAGTGACCCAATTCTGAAATATTTTCTGACATATTTGATCTTTTCATGACAGTCTGAACAACACAGGTCGGATTCTTTTCAAATGTGTTAGAAGCAGTCATCTTTAAAGAAAGGTGAGTCCAGAACAGGCAGAATCAAGCAGTAAAATAGTGTTTAATTGCCGTACTTGGTACCTTACAAAAACAACTCCTAACAACGCAGCTAGTCACGTCTGGGATCCTACACCAACTGGGGATAAAAGGAGAACTTAAATACACAGGGAAACAAGAAAACCAAAAACAGCTGTGAGTAATTATGCCCAGGTAGCTGGGCTGAAAACTACCTAAAGGGAACAAAAATACACTTCGTGACAAAATGCGGCCCAGACCACTTGGGTATCCAATTCAAATATGACTTAACGTCCAGGTCCCATTCATCCCACCTGAACGTCACTGATACTTGACAAACGCCACTATTCTGCACCTGCTACTCGCAAGCGGGAAGAAAAATAACAACCATAGCGGACTATAATGAAGATGAAGTTGTTAATGTGCTGGCTTTGGTCGGACAACACTTCAAAACCGTAAGCTATGCTCCACCATTAGCATCCATGTCTACTTCCACAAACACTGAGCACGCTCTCTATGTGTGACGGTATTGCACCCTACTTTCAGGTCGTTTGCAGTTCACACTGGAGAACACATACAGGTCGTATATATTTGGAAGTGTGAACGGACACGGCAAACAAATCAGATTTGACAAAAAATCTGAATTGGGTCACTTCGGGCTGCTGTGCAAACGCAGCCTTATTTCATCATTTTCCTTGCATTTTGGTCCAACTTCACACACACAAATAATGGCGTAATGATTCCACACAGCCAAGAATACCTTCAAATAGTTTTGTAGAAAGAAGTGACACTTCTAGAATGATACAAACATCTAAATATGTCTTAAATTCAAGTCCTGGAGTGCCCGTGTCCTGCAACTTTTGTGTGAGTCCAATTGAAAATGTTGAAGAGCTGATGATCACAGAAGAGAATGACACTAGATGTCTTGGAGGTTTAATGTCCAAATAGGTCTTTTTAGTTCAGGTTTTTATTAAATTCCTGTATGTTTGTATACTATTTATTCCCTGTGTAATTTATGGACCAATTTATTTTGAGCGGTGGATTACTTGAGTTGTTACCAATATCTGGGCTTAATTTAATTTCAGTAGCAGCATTTGAAATGTATTTACCAAGACACTTTCAGAACCTATTCCCCTCTCTCTTGTTCAGTACAATAACAATCTCAAACACAATAAAAAGCCAGGTAAGCAACAAACAGAATAAAGTGACTTCACGATTCATTCTCATGTCTTTGAGCTATTTTCATGGCTCCATGAAATGGCTGTAATAACAAGGCGACGATATTTCAATAATGACTCTGCCTTCTCTTTGATCCATGCAGCTGATTTCCTCTCCTCCTCTGCCAGTCAACCCCCTTCTGCATGGTCTGTGTTGTTTCTTGCCTTTGTTAATGCTCTGGCTCTAATGGCCATGGCGTCTGCTCCACCAGGGCTTAAAAACACCCGTCTGCCTCCTCCATCCTCTTACTTATTTAATAATGAGACCACACAAGGCAATGTCTCTATTCATAATGGCATGGCAGCAAAGCCATCTTGGTTGGCATAACAGATCTTGAAGGACTGAGGAAATACAGCAGGAGAAATCTAATTGAGAGGTAAATTAGACTTCTGCTGCTGATTGACTCAAGAATCAGATGAACTTAAGTCCCCCTGTCAGTGTGAGAGCCGAGGCTCTGCGAGTCTAAGGCTGCTGCCTCCTGTGCCGTCACACACCACACGTAGCTAAATATGGAGATCTGAAGGTGCTGCTGTGTTTGTGCCAGCACTGCTTCGACATCCTGATGGTTGTCTGGGGCTATGACAAGCCCGCTTCGTTGTTTATTCCTGTCTGTTTGTGCTGGAGAGTTCAGGATCCCATGCCACCTTGTCTCATCTCATCTAAGAGAAAACAACAAATCATTTCTCCCAGTTTGAAATGGCAGAGTGGTGGAGGTGGGAAATATTTGTTCAAAGCATGATTTCAGCATGTTTGACCGACTTCAAGTCACTTTCACAAATAAACAGAGCACTACTACGTTGCGTTAACTCACGCTTTATCTTTTTTTTGTTACTACAGATCTGTTGTCTATATTCACATTTACTTCCAGAAAGCAGTATGCAAACTATACAGAGATAATCTGTAATTGAGTTTCTGTTTGAAGATGTGAAGGCAGCTCTGCACAGTACAGGTACATCTCTGTCTACTGAAGCTCTAAAGCAGAAATGTTCATGTTCAAACCTCAAGAGCAACTTTTAGATGCATCCCTTCTCTAACACACCTGAATCAAATGAACGTCTCACTGCAGAGCTGAAATACTGCAGAGAGCTACCATCCTGCATCCACTGAAGGACTGGACTTCTGTACCACTTCAACAAAACTGTCAGTATTTTCTGCTCCTTTAATCACTAGATTTTTTAAAACGTGTTACAAGCCAATGACTAAGACATTTTTAGCGATATCTTAGATAGCTGGGACAATGAGGGAAGGTACTGAGTAGATCAGGAAACACACAAAACTGTCACAAACCAAACACAACAGAAGCAGAATGCAAACCAAATAATGCCTAAAACTTGTGAAAGTTACATGTAATTAATAAAATACAACAGTTTGGAAACAGAGAATGTAAAAGCATGCGAAATACTAAAGTACAGAACCAAAAGCAGAAAGAATGAACTGAAAATGGAAACCCTACAGTGAAGGTTAGCGGCACTAAAGCCCAACATTGTCAACAAACTGGGAACCTTTGTTAATTATCAGATTGAGACTCCTCAGTACTGCAGAAGCTGTTTGCTTATGAATGGAGTTTCCCTACTAAGCAGGCCTACAAAATGCTTGTCATGAAGACGTTGGATGATTTTGAGACTCCAGTAGTTACTGAAAGTGACACATTATGTTTTGTACAGCAAAAACCCTTTGATATTAATTTAAATTATTTTTGCTTTTTGCAAACAGCTACTTTTCTGTTTAGTAATAGACAGAAAAGTAGATAAAATAAAGTATGGGATTCTTTACTGTATTTTAGGTCCAAATGGACATTTGTTTTAATTTAACCTCTAATTTATCAGGTTTGAGACACATTTTAATATTCAACAATAACCTTTGCAGAAAGCACATGCAGTATTAGACGACATGGATGGACTTACTGAGTCTCATGTCCAACCCTGATATAAATGAGGATCAATGAAGCAAAAGCTCAGGAGAGAGGAGAGGAAAATATACTGATGGAAAAGAATGTGAGAAAATGTGGCTCGATCTAATATCATGCATCTTTAGTCTTGGTCTTGAGTACAGAAAAACGTAAGATCAGTTCATTGCCATTTTGAATAAGAGAAAATACCATTAACCCTTCCAGACAGCGGCGATGATCCAGCCAAATGTGCAGTACCGTAATTCTGCCACACGTTGCGCTATCTGAAAAATTCCGACGGTTTCTGAAAGGGAAGATGTTGCTCTTTCCAGCCAATATTGAGTTATTACGGTAATTTCACCCCCACTGTACCAGGGAGTGAAATTAATCTTAGGGGAACTCTTTCAATTGCGAAAATATCTAGCTAGATGTTGAAAGTTCCAG
This sequence comes from Brachyrhaphis roseni, assembly GCA_903066815.1. Classification (NCBI taxonomy): domain Eukaryota; kingdom Metazoa; phylum Chordata; class Actinopteri; order Cyprinodontiformes; family Poeciliidae; genus Brachyrhaphis; species Brachyrhaphis roseni. The sequence continues at coordinate 31,740 of CAEFZY010069230.1, forward strand.
TTGTTATGTATAAATGGGCAAATAAATTTAGTCACAGGATATTTACAGAACTGCGTACAATTAAAATAAGCAAAAATATCCAGGCAGACATTTGAAAGTTAAATCTTATAAGCTTAACTTGGGCTAATGCTAAAAAGCAGACTGGCAGTTCAAGGTAAAAGTTACAAAGGTTAGACATCATGTTTAGACAATATTTTTAAGTAGACAATAAAATTTTGGTTCTTATTTATAGAGTTGAGGGATTTTTAGATGCAGCATTAAAGTTTTCCCCTCATGTTGCATTGAGTCACGATTCCAGCCGATGATGCGAGGGAGGGGACGGATAAAGCAGAAAAAAGGGGAGACTTTGCACGCAGGTGGTTGCAGGAGCTTACCAAAAAGCCAAGGAAGGCCAACAACTGTCTAAGGGGATTTAACCATGTTATAGCTTTGATGCATTTCAAATTGACCTCAAGCATACTTTGGAGACAAGGAGAGAGGGCAGAAACACACAAAGCAGACGATCAATTACTATTCTATAATTGGACAGGGCTTTAATGAGGCTGGCGGATGCAGGCTTGTGCACCTTTGTCAGCCGGAGTCACTGACGTGGGTGGCCCAATCAAAGCATGTCCTCATTAGCATATCTTCCCACATGCAACACTGGCCTCCAGAGTGAGCCGCTCTTAAAACACAAGAGTTACTTCTAGGGTCCAATTTCCAGTGATGAGTGACCTCTGTTCACTTCTGCATGGAATAATAAGTCTCCACTGACATAGGGAAATATGTATTTCTAAAGCTAAGAGATCTGGAAGGAGAGGAGAATTGATCAGATAAGCTCATTGTAAAGATCACTCATGAATAAATTAGAGAATAATAAGAAATACCTCAACAAGAGAAACCTGAGAAAGGATTTCATTTGGAAGAAATTAACAGGAAGCTTGAAGGTAGCAGCATGTGGTTTGATCAGACCTGATTCAGTTGCCCACAATAGTGTTTACACACTCTTCATTCCTCCATGATATCAAACAGATGCCAATAAATCTGCACCATGTGTGGTGTTGGTATTTTGGATTACTTTCTCATATGTTTCGTTGTCATGTAATGCAGTTTTCATTTTGATTATTTAAATTTGCAATATTGCTCTGTCTTTCTGCATGTGATGTAGGCAGGGGGTGGACTAGCACAGCTGTTTTTCTTTCCTGTTGGCTTCTGTTTGTGTGCTCAGGGTGGGGAGAAAGCAGATGATGGGAATGCATCATCTTGGGATTATCTCCACACCGTCTCGCTTGTAGTTTTTGGACTCTCTCTTTTCTGCATGTAAATTCATACGCCAGGCTAATATGTTGGTATTCTGTGTTGAAACTCAAGATGTATAAACTGTATCTGCAGTTAAAAAATGTGTTTCTTCTGCTTCCTTCTGACACTTACCAGCAGATTGACTGAAAGCTTTAATTAAATGCTAATTAATGTAAATGAGCCAAAGAAAATAGCCTTGCAGCATTTGATCCATCTAAAAGCATGAATACTTGGTTCGGTGTGGCATCTAAGGAGCTAAACGTGCAGTCTGTTCACTTTATGACTTGGTATTTATATACGTAATTAAATGCCACCCTCTGCAAAGCCGAATAAAGTACATTGCAATTCATGCAAAGCCTACTTGAGGTTCCGCTACTGTATCTTGCAATATTTTCCAATATGGATGCAGCAACCAGCAATAATAAACCAACTTGGGAGATAAAAACATGAATTAGTTTCATGATGTGTTAGATTCACTGTAATTTTTTCTCCCAGTGCACACAGCAAGCATGTGTGTGGCACCGTATAATTAGGAGCGCTTTGGGGTTCAGACAAAAAGTCAAAGATGCAAAAAAATCAAAGAGCCAAACCTGCTATTATTGGATTACAGATTTCCAAGTGGTGAAAACTGCTATAATAGGGACAGGCTTCGTTTAAAATGATGCTGCCCGTTTGTGAAGTTTGAAAAAGCAAAACTGAATGTTAGAGAAAACACATTTGAAAAGGAAAGAGAAATAGTTAAAATGGGCAAATGTTGTGCTTTCAAAACTTAATTCCTGCAGCTTCCATAGAACATTTTAAGTCTGTGTTTATTTCAGATATTAAGTCACATTTGTGAGATGAAATGAAGTCCTTCCAAGAAACTGACAAACAGCAGGATTTCTCCCAGTGTAATATAAGCCTGGCGGGCCACCAGACTTTACTAATGCCCCCACTAGGCTTAGCATTGTTTATTTATTTAACTCTTTATAAAATGTTTGCATTTTACTACTCCTGTAGTATTCCTGTAGTGCCTAAACGTCTGAACTCACAAAGCTCCACCTACTTCCACAAAGCTGCTCCTAGAGACTAGCGGCAGCAGCAATTAGCAACCACCAGGTAGAATTGCACGTCTGCTGAGCTTATGCTCCTCAGAATGGTTGTAAACTGCATAATGGCCAAACATTGTGGTGATGTGTAACGTTAAGTAGACTCTGCGCCTGATTACGGCCAAGCATAACACGAGCCAATCAAAAATAGATTCGGCTGAGGAGCCTGTGTGTGTGAATAAAAACACCATAAGACAGAAGATAAGTTATTGTATTCGTTATTAAGATTCAGTTTTCTATTGCATGTATTATAAGAAGATATTCAATAATGACATTTAGTTGTGAATATAAACAATAAACAACAAAAACATTTGCAAACAAAACAAAAATAGACCCAAGAGTTTCTCTGATCCCTCGTCTGTCTGTATGCAAGATGAATTAATGGTCCGTCAGTTAATAATCCCAAAGCAATAGGTCCAAAGAAGGAAATGTTTGGTTTGAAAAGTTCCTACCGCTGTGATTCGGCAGCTCGCCATCCTGGGTGACTTAAAACAGGACACAAAGTGACCGCCGATTGTCAGAAAGAACCGGGTTGAATGTCGTTTCAGGCTGATTCGAAAGTTATCTGAATTTCAGAAAATGCCAAACGTAAACATTAACGGAGACAGGAGCAGCAACCATGGAGCACTCCTATTAGTCTGACCCGCCACAATAAAACACTGCAAGTTACAGATGATGTGTCTTAAAGAGACAGAAGCTAATTTCAAGGCATCAGATAGCAAAGTCCAATTTCTTTTATGTTATAGGCAACTGAAACTAAAACAGCTCTGTGTTAAACACAACAAATCTACGACTTACCATGCAGAAAGTCAAGGCGCGTTGGAGCGTTTCCAGACTCTAAAGTCATTACTTTGTGCTTATTGCAGAGAACTGGGGAAGGACTGGGAGGATGGGTTGATGTTGGCTGCTTGTTACTCAGGAGAACACGGGCTTTAGTCCAAATGAGTTGGTGTTTGGACTCACCGTTAAAGGTCCCTTAGCAGCAGAGTGGAAAGAGCCAGAACCGCCCCAAAATCTGATTGACTATGTGATTGGTTTTAGGCATTGGCTGTATGCAGCACAGAATTTAACAAAAGAAAAATTGTCTGCTAGCCCAGTGGTTCCCACAATGTGGGGCGCGCCCCCTAGAGGGGCACAGTGCCATTGCAGGGGAAGTGGTATGGATGAATGGAAAAAAACATCTAAAGACGGTTTTAAACCAAACATGAATTATTCTTTATTTTTCAAGGCATGCTGGAAGTAGCGTCATTCAGGATCCACTGGGGCTCTCATGCTTCCCGGCTATATAAGAGCCGTGTTCCTATTGGTCAGTTGTCTGGTGGAGTGGTGAGCTGACTTCTCCACCTGGCTCCACTTTTCAGACTGGTTCTTGTCTGTCTTGTTTCCCCACCTTGACTTTGTTTGACCTTTGCTTTGCTTTACGTTTGTTTTGCAGGATTCCCCTGTTTGGACCTGTTGGGTGATGCCATTGGCCACACAGGCTGCCTACTTATGCGTCTTAGTTTTCTTTTATGTTTGTGCTCAATAAAGAGCGTAATCACTGTTAAAATCTGTGTCTCCCTGGTTTTTGTTACGGCTCAGCGTGCCGGGTCGTAACAAATGGAGGAATTGGATAGGCAAAGCGGTCTGGGTGTTTGGCAATGAGTGTGTTCTTGATGTGCCGCCTTTCGACTCCATGAGCACCAAGCAAGACAAGTGTTTTCCTCTTGAGCGACGGCAGCTTGACGACCTCCTTGTATGTCACCAGATCTACTTGATCAAACACTGCATTGTGCTTGGCCAGATATTTATCTCTGTACCGTTTCTTCTTCTTGCCAAACCAGGTGCAGCTGGCCTGCTGCTCCTGCTCGGTCTTCTCCATAGCTATACACGCTATACACAGAGCTGTTTTAGGGCTGGGTTGCAGGTGTTTGCCCTTGTGCTCCTCCCCTTTGCAGGTGTTGCTGGTCCGTTGATTTGGAGCACAGAGTATTTAAGCCTGGCTGTCTCCACCTTCTGTGTCGCCTTCGGCGTCCACTCTGCTGCTTGATGCTTGTGGTGTTTTGCCTCAGCTCCAACATGCACTCATACAAAACATCCAAGCATTTGCATTACACCACTGATACTGACATCCACGATCCAATGTTGTTTTTGTTAATAAATATTCCTTTTAATGCACTTTAATGACTCCATCCCTTAAAATCTTTGTTTTTGCTGTCAAAGTGTGACTCTAGTCCTCATCTCTGATTTTTTTATTTATTTTTTCCTGATTTTATAAGAGAATTTTATTCACGGGAATCAGAGGAAAACATTTTTTTTTCCCCATTTGTCAACAATACTATTTATTGATTACATGAACTCTCCACCAAAATATGTTGAAGTTTATGCTTGGAACAAGACAAAATATGAAATATTCTGAGGTGTGTGAACGATTTTTGACGTGAGACATGAAAACACAAGCAGCGTGACACAAACATGATTATGTTTTGTGTTTCCTGTCATCCAGTCATACCTGCTGCTGTTACTTCATCACTGGCTGATTTATGTGATTGCTAAAATCAGAAAACTTTGCTTCTCTAACAATGTGTTTCTACGGTGACCTCATTAATCTGTTACGAATCCTTGCAGTCTTTCCTGACATTTACGCTCGGTTAACATATGCCACACAAGCTGACAGTTTACACACGGGGAAAGCGAGGATAACAAATGTGGTGCATCTCACAGATGCAGAGACTCTCAGTTTACTACATGACTCAGCAAACACTCTCTACCGACAGAGCACTCTGCATCAAAGCAACTTGAAACGACTGCTCTGTGTTTTTAACATCAAAGTCAACATCCTGTGTTTTGTCTGTGCAGCTGACGCCTCATTATGGTTAGATCACTTAATCTGTAATGTTGTCTCCAAGAAGCAGCCGAGATTTTATGTTTATGTAGCCTAAAACATAAAAATTGACATTTCAAACTTCACTGTCTGGAAAGTTGGAAGACAGGGTGTGGCAGAACCATATGGTCACATTAAAAGTCTTTGTGTAATTAAATGCTTGAAAGGTATTTGGGCCTTGTACAACTGCAGTTCTTTTAAAGTCTAATGATCGCTTTAAAATTGCCTTCAATGCATCACATAATTTGATTCTCTTTTTATATATATTAATATTTAACGGATGGAAATATATTCGTAATGAATCAAATCTAGTTAAATTGAGTTGGTACTACAAACAGTAACTTTATTTCTTAATTACAAAGCAAATTTAACACCAATTCTGCCTCAAATTAAGGTTTGTGTTGCACCTGACCTGCTTCCCTCTGCGTCTCTGTGGGTGGTGGTATTTTCTCTAAAGTTAAGCAAAAAAAAAAAAAAAGAGAGAGAGAGTCACCACCTGGATTTACCAAAACAGACAGGTAAAAGTCTTCCAGTGGATAATTACTGAATGAATGATTGTGTTTCACCTGGCAACAAGATTCTGTAACTGCTGCAGTAAGTAGGTTATTTTTTAAAGACACATCAAATAGTTATTTAAGAATGTAAATTTTTCACAGAAGGCTCAAGCTGCAGGCATGTATCATGCAAAGAAAAACTGCAAAAATTTGGGTTAAGAAATGTCCATTGCATTAGTAAAAATTGGAAGAAAAGTTTGGAACAGAAATGTAGTCTGATAAAATCTTGAATAATCATGATCGGAGACGGCTTTAGGTGAGCTTTTGGATTTGTAAAATCAGAAATAAAAAAAAAACAGAATACATTGCCATGTTTAAGAATGAGGGCATTTCCACACATAGTGTGAAAAAAAGACTTCAGTTTGCAAAGAAGCATAAAGATAGGACTTTAGAGCAATGGCAGAAAGTCATGAGTCCAGATTTACGGTTTCCCAGATTGATGGCCGCATCAGGATGAGTAGGAAGGGAGATGAAGTGATGCACCCGCCACACCCACTGTCCTAGTTGGTGAAGTCTGTATTTAAAACATATGAGCCCAAAGAATGAGGTCAGCTGACTACCTGAATGTTCTAAATGATCAGGTGATTCCATCGCTGAACTTCTTCTTCCCGCATGACACAGGTACAGTCGAAGATGACAATGCCAGGATTCATGTGGATTAAATTGAGAAGACGTTGTGCAGCTGCTTTCTTATCCATCATCTCTATAAGATCATGGAGAAAAGTAATAAATGTGACACTGTAGGAGCTTATTGGAATGATGACATGGCAAATGCACGGCGTAGTCAAAGGGTGAAGGCAGTCAAACAAATGATCAGTGTTTGGATTGTTATGGGATGTGACATTGTAAAAAAGCTGTGGTCTTAAAATTATGAACACAAGATGCAAGGTACAAAAACTTTATTTTGTTCACGATGGAAATGTGATTGAAGATGTCATGTTGTCACAATTTTCTCCCCGTACCTCATCACCATTTTCTGAACCACTCTCTGCGTTTGACTCTCGTAAGTCTATCATGTCATACATCCAAACGATAGCAACCATCTTAATGGCTCGCAACAACTGGATAAAACCGTAAAGTCTCAGACTCTGTCCCCATGTCCTCAAGCAGTTTAGTTGGTGCTTAACCTGTGAAACTTCTGCAACTAAAAATAGAAAGCAGACCTTGGTGTTCCTGTCTGCACCAGGCTTTTACATTGACTCGTCTCCTCTGCTGAATCCTCCCCGGGCAAAGTAAACTTTATGATGTAAGCTGCATCAAGATAGGAGGACCAGAGAACCATTTCTAGTCTGGGATAAGTCACAGCAATCTTAGCTGGAAAGCTTGAGTGTCTGATTGATGTCTATTAGCTTCAAACCATGCGCCGCTGACAGCTTGCGAAGGACTGATTAATGGCGGCTGGGCATTTGCTCCGTGACCTTCATAAAGGTATCCTATGGCAGATAAAGAACTGGGTGGTTTATGAGGTAGGGCACCGATATAGCCTGAATTAGTCCCCAATATTGTAGAAATTAGGAAGTTGAAGAGAGTGGGCACTTTTTTAAAACATTTAATTAAATTTTAAAAGTGGGGAGAAGTTTCTATGTGGCTCTCAACAGAAGGTTAATTTGTCCCCTATGACTCTTTTCAAGATAATTTCATTCTTTCAACCTCCTCCCCTTTGGTTCAGCAGCCTGGTCTTTTCCTGAGATTCCTCTAGTCAGAGTACTTCTTTAACAACCGATGCCCTTTCATGGGATGGTTATAATCTGCTCTCAGTGCAATACTCTGAATACTTCAATCACTGGGATATTTAGCTTTGCTTTAGTTGCTGCAAAGTTGATAGTCGTTTCTAATGGGGGCTTGCATACCGGCTTCAAGGACCTGATCTTTCCAAAATCAGATTTTTATCCATTATTATTTGTGTTCTGTCTTTTCCTTATAGCTGCAGAGCCCAGTCGACATTACCTCATCAGTGAGTAGCTGGAAGAGTCGACATAGCTCCTAATTTCAGCTTTAATGCCAGAGTAATTAATTCTTGGGTAGATTTTAAATTAAATTCAAGTCCTTTTTAGGTGGATCAGCAACCCGTCCGTGGTGAACTAGTCCTCTCACATACTGACTGCTGCAGAGAGACAGACGGTGTGCGGCTGTGAGGCAAGGGCATAAATCCCATCTCATATTGGGGGGGGACCATAAATAGGAACATTTCTTAAGAGCAATTTTAGGGGGGGTCGGCAAAGTTACAGTGAAATGTAACGTAAAATGTGGTTTAAAAGGTTTTAAACCACATTCAAGCTGCAGGACCAAAAATGACTAGTAATGCACATCAAACATGTTTTATTCTCAGTAAGCAAACTATTGAGAAATAAAACAAAAATTCAAATGTTGCTTCTATGCAAGTTTTGTTCAGTCTGACTGATCTAATCTCTGCTACACCTTTACAAAAATGTAAGGTTCAAAATGAAAACGCTTTAATGAGTAACTGCTCTTAATAAAATTCATCATAAACATTGATTTATTGAAATGGCTCCCAATACAATTTATGGGCTATTTAAATTATAACTTGTCTGTATAACTTGCTTTATTTTTTAGCCTTTTTTAGTTTTGTCTGGGTAACTGAGAACAAATAAGTAGATAGAAATGAATATCATGATTTAAATGTAACACTTAAAGAACCAGGGTTTATATAGAAAAATATTCAGATTTTATTTTGTGGTTTTAAAGGCTCTACGTTGAAGACAATGAAAAATAAAGGCAAAACTTTTAGTTAATTTCTATCCGTTTTCTCTTTTGTTCTCGTTTTCCAAATACAGAGCTGTCTGCCACTCCTCAGCCCGTCCCTCCCGTTTCCAACTCTTCTAATTTAACTAAAAATTAAAGAGTTAAATACGAATGAGATGTTTGCTACCTTTAACAAAAAAGCTTAAGTCTATGAAAGCAGTGTAGCAGTTTTGCTAATGAGGCAGCTAATCATGATTCAGTCAAAGTAATGAAATAACAAACTGCAGTCTGATTTTTATTGTTAATGTGTTTTTCCCACTGAGCAGTGAAAGTAAATTAATTGTTTACATGTCTTTTGCTGTAAGTATTTATTTACTGGAGGGTTTTTTATTTGTGCAGCAGAGCTAACAGCTAGCAGCTAACAGCTAGCAGATAACAGCTAGCAGCTAACTCCAGCGGTTCTGAGCCTGTACCGTTCAGCTGCTGTTGCTCCGCCCACACTTTGGACTGAACCATTGTTCTAGCAATAGTGGGGGGGGGGGGGACTTAAAAATTTATTATTTTTTTCTGAGATAAATGGCAGATTTATTTCGTTTTTTGTTTCTTTTGCCTTTCCATATTGATATTATTTAAATGCAAACGTTTCTTCAATGATTTATTTTTTGGGGGGTAAAATTCTAGACTTTTCCAAGATTGGGGTTCCCGACCCCCCCCCCCCATGCTGTGAGGGACTTTTTATTTGGAGAAGATTGATAATTGATGGTGACTCTAAAACTTTCTTTATCTTTGCACATGTTCAGCTGTCAGGGTACGACTGTCAAATCCCTGTTGCACCTCGTTAGTCTTTCCACTTTGAATTTAAAGACTCAAAAATCCATGAAGCAGTTTGTTCCTGTCTCATTTGCTGTTTTGCTGCTACACCAGCTATTTTGTTTTTTTATGCTTTTCTTCATCCACCAAGAACAGAACATTGATTACAGAAAAAAAAAAACAGAAAACATAACTTTTCTTGTTTTCTTTCCCATCCGTTCCCACCTTGCTACCAAAATGAAAAGCGGTTAAACTATCACTCTGAATGAGCGTGGAAACTTCCCAGCTCATGACCGCTGTAAAGAAAATAAGTGGATAACATACAAGTAAATACACAAACATGCATATATGGAAATATTGAAACAAAAAATGAATTTTTTAAAACATATTATCACAGTCAAAAATTACAGCTTCAATGATTTACTAATGGCCCACTATGTAGGGATTAATTCAGGATAAATTTTTCAGATTATTAATTTCTGAGACAGGAAATCAAGTTTCTCAAAATAAGGTAGTATTAAGTTCATGTTTTGTGAAGTTATTGGATCTTTTGATGCATTTTTTTTCTTCTGTTGCCTAAAGCTGACCTATTATGCTTCCTTGAATGAGTGAGAAAGTTACAAAACATGTTTATTAAATTTTTGCACAAAGTCATTTTTAGATGACGATATTTCAGTCTGTTCTCTTCTATTTTGAGCTTCTTTCAGAATGAGCTGTTTTAGGGCCTCTTGTCACTTTAAATCTAAACAAGTTGCTGCTGGCAAATGGCTACAATAAGTGTGCAATTACACAACTGTTCTGGATAGTAAGTCAACTTCAAAACAATTCTTTTCCAGCAGCCATTGTACAGCGGTAAAACCAGCTGACCAAACATGCTGGGCTCAGTTCGGGTTGCTAGGTAACGGCACAGTGCCCTTTGATTGTGAGCTGGCTCTACTGTAATGGATTTGATGGAGAACCTTGAACTGAATTGGTCCAAGACGAGCAGCTGAGGTTGATCAAAGACAAAAAACTATTTCAACTTCGGCATTTACAGTTAATTAATTTTTAAAAATCTTTCTAAATATATAGTTTATTTTGCACTGGAGTAAAATAATGATTTGATTTATAAATGAATGCAAAGTATAACTAACAGATTAATTTAAATAACTGCAATATTTTGAAAAGAGACAAAAAATAAAAAAAGTGGTCAAATAGACTGAAAATAAGAGCAGAAAACTAAATGACTGCGTGAAGCTTGATAAGATTTATGGCATCCATAATTAGGATATTAAGAATTATTACTGTTTCCTCTTTTCTGTTTATTTTCTCTAATACTGTTCTTTAAAAGCACAGCTTTAACATTCACCAGCTTTTGGTGTGAAAAGTGTTGCAATTTTATTTTTCAGAATAGTTGGACACCAGAAACCGTGTGGCATAAAAACCAAAGGACACATGGATAGACGTGGCATGGGACATATAGCTTTAAATGATGCATGAGGATGGCCAAGCAATTGGTGTCGCCAGCTTCGCTGACAATCTGTGTTGCTCTTACATAAAACTAAACCTCTTTGCTTCTGTCAGCAACTAATGGGGAAGGACAAAGAAGTCTGAAATGTTTGACAGGGGGTTTAAGTGCAAAGAACGCAGAATAAAGAAAGAAACACCCTGAACAAATGCAAATCTCTCTCTTGGTTAGCCCAAGTAGACGAATTCAAGCCGTTTCAAATCTCAGACCAATCTACCATTGCAAACAAGTGGTAATCCTTTATTTATTTATTAATAAAATCAAATTGAGCAAACGAGACTTTTCGTCGCTGTCTTGTCTATTATGGCTGAATCTGAAACTGGGGAATTTCTTTTTAAACAAATTGAAGCTAGGTCTCCATGTACTGGGACATTTTATGGTAGGTTTAGCAAGGAAATCTCAAAGGCTCATTAGACGTCCTATGGCTGTTCTTGGTGGCAAGAGGGTATCTGCATTTCTTATCTGAAAAGGCAGGATCCACTCAAACAAGACAGGAGCTATTATGAAACTTGCTCTTGCCAAACTTTAAAATACATTCCACCCAATGAAGGAGAAATATTTAATGTCCTTGCCAAACTGTAGGTCAGAGTTAGCCCTGATGTTAGCTCCAGCCCTGAAGGGTTGTTACCCTGTCTCCACTTTAAATGATGGGCCACATCATTACCGAGCTTCCGCACCGCTGAGGGAGAAAGGCGAAGGCAGGTGTGTAGCGGGCGAGAAGCAAAGAGCCGCACCTCGAGTCTGAGCGGCGAAGCTGCCGGGTTCAGCTGCCCACATATGAGATTCGAATGCAGGGACAGGTGTGCTGCGACAGGGCTGTGTCGGACCAGGTACATCTGTATCTCTTCCGGCGCAACGTGTAGGAGGCGGTGAGTGACAGCAGGTGGGGATGCGGCCCAATTAGAGCAGGGCTGTTGGAGGATGATGAATGGGGCTGGCTCCGAGAGCCTCGGAGAAACACATGCATAGGCAGGCTGGAGATGCCCACAGCTGTCTCACTGAATGAGTATAAACATGCTGAGGGGCTCCTCCATACTGAATAATGTGAGCAGCATCTGCAGGCTGGTGTGTGCTCCTCTCTCCCTTTCCACTTCTTTTTCACAGCCTCTGACAGTTGTGATCTTACCCCCTTGACGTCTGTTGCCTTGAACCAAATTTAGAGAATCATGCAGTGTGCGGCTCACTCCCCCTGTAGATTCATATACGGGTTAAAATATATGTTGCGTTCAAAAGGCTGCTTTTCAAATGTCATGGTTCATCGCTGTGTGGAGTGAAGCAGTTTGAGTGAACAGTTCAATCACTTGTTGCTAGGCGAAATAATCAGAGTCCAATACTATTAAGCAGGCAAAATGCTCTGAAAAGATTTTACTCTTACCGGCATATTTCCCTTTTAAAGTACACACACTGAAATGGACACACACATTGATTTAAATATTAAATGTTTTTATACCAGCTGATATATTTAATTAACTGGGAGGTATTACATATTTATTTGTACAATCCTAAGATACAATTCACCCCTTCTTGAGTCCTGCTTTTTGATTTTTTTCTCCCTCTTAAATATTTTATGTCTTTAAAAGTGTAACATCAAAGACAACCAGATTAAATACTAAATTAAGTTTTTAAATGATAACCAAACCAACCTGCTGTTTTGTAGGAAATGTAATTCTGGGATGAAAAACGTTTTGAGATGTAAAACGGTGTTGTAGAAAACTTAAGAAATATTTTGCGACTAACACACTGTCATAAAGACCCAATTGACATTATTTCTATTTCCATTTAAGTAAATAATTCATTTTTAGGTCAGTTTATTTTGCAGTAATTTATGAAATTACTTTTCTAAATCTAAATCTCTGCTTCACTTACTGAGCTGCAGCCTCTTCAAATTTAACATTTCATAAACATGTTGAAAAATAAATATTTGTTCTGATTGGTGCAGTTTCAGAATCAACTTACAATAAGAATCATGAATTATGTTTAATAATGCACACACACATATCTATTCCCCAATGACTGACTTACAAATAAGAATAATGAATCTCACAGCCAAACACCAGTTAACCTACAAACTACTGCTGACGGGAAATGGGAATTTTCTTTGACTTGGAATTAAAAGCTCAAAATATTGTTTGATCAAAAGCAATAACTTAAAAAGATTTTTGCAATATTTCAGAATCCTAAAGAAAGAGATTTTGCAGTCTAATTCAGACTTCTAAGCCTACCTTCATGTAAGATTAGGAAGTAAAAAGTGGGATGAAACGAGCTTTGATCCGCCTGCTTTTGGTAGGAGAGTTACCAGAACAGAACGGGAGCCGTCTGCCTTTCATGAAACCAGTATGTTTCTGGTTAGGCAGTGCTGGTCTCTACAGGCACTGGGCCTTTGGATGTTTTGTTCCCAATTTTAAATCACTTAACAAGTCAGAGCATCTATACAGATTGTGTAGCATTCAGATACTGCTGCGATGATTCAGTGTAAACATTAGGTACTTAATCTTAATCTGTGGCAAATTTCTGCCTGTTCTGATGTTGGAAACTAAATTTTCAAAAATTAAAACTGATTGTATGGCACATCTTGGATTATTTCTTCTTGGTAAACGACCCTGAAGGTAATTTTCAAGAAGTCTATTGATCCTGAAATATAGAAAGAAAAGCAGTGGGGACAGTAGCATCAGGGGAAAATGAAAATACCAGTTGTAGTAAACCCCTAAGTACAATCAAAAGTTGTGACAGGACTTGCTACTCCACAAAATTTAATTTCCTCAGGTTTATGTAACACATTTTTCTTCAAAGCACCAGGATATAAAGCTGTGCGACAGCAGTTTAAGTTTGGTCTGCGGCTCCAGCTGCAAAGCGGTGCCTCTGGGGAGGAGTAATCATCAGGGACTAATTAACCAATCAGAATCAGACTTGAGATACAATAGAAGCTATGCAATGTTACAGTCACATACTAAAGGGGCAGTGTTATGGATACTCCAGGCACATATTGCCATTTTATAATACAATCAGTTGTTATAAAAATACTGTATGTATCAAACATGACTTAAGTTTTACTTTTCAATTTAACACGTTGAAATCGGGTCTCTGTCTCTTTAAGAAACTCCCACCTCAAGGACATCATCACTGCATCCATCCTCTATCAAGTATTTAACAACATTTTTTATTTATTTATTTATTTTACCAGCTTTTCACTGTGAAGTAGTTCACACGATGATCTAAAGGAGCTGAGTGGGGGAGTCGCAGAGGAACAAAAATACAGGATAACATTCAAGTTTTGACACGTTAGAAATCAATAGTAACATTACAAGTAATGAAGGATTATTTGAAACCTTTTGGAACATCTGCACTGTGAAAATGAGATTGTTAGCTTAAATGAAACTATTTTTCATTTCCAATTGTGGTAACAACAATTGGTTTAACTTAACTTGTTGTTGTAGGTGAGCTGGAGAAAAGTAAAAGTATCACATCTGAGGAAAGTTGCTGTTCATTCTTTACTACTTTTACAGCGGCCACACATTAAGACGCTTCGATGGAAGCCTGTATTTGCAGCAAATAGGATTCTTTGTGCAAGTACGTGACTGGAAAAATAAATCACAGTGTAGAACTTGCATGGTGGTTAGAGGGCTCAGACACACCTGTAGCTTTAGCTTCCAGTCTTTTGTGGAAGAGATTAGCAGAGCTTTATAATTCAGTTTCATTACTGCTTTTCCGGGACCACCTCTCAGCTCCAGTATTTTTGTGTCATTACATTAATTCCCTGCAGTTACAACTTAGCTCCCCTTTTCCTCTATAATGGGTAGTTCTCTCAACAAAGTCTTTGAAAGTTAATTATATAAACTTCTCGCTTGTGTGTGAGAAACATAGCATCCACGTTTGGCCAGACAATGCAATACGTAAGGTAAAGAGCTTAGGTCCCACATGGTAATTCCTTCGGGAGTTACGTTAGCTTGCATCAGTTTGAGGGTGAAGGTGATTATCCAAGGTGGTCAAAGAACAAAAACAATGGATTTAAAGACATGAGCAGTCTTAGATGACTCTAGAAGAGGAAGGAAGAAGAAGAAAGTTCACGCTGGACTGAGAAAAGAAGCCTCGTGAATGTAAAGACTGAGCTGAGAAAACACAGAAAACCTTTACAAATTCTAATATTTAACAACTTAAATCAAAAATCATTATTCTAAAGCATCCGCGTAACCTCCACTGTATATCTTTCAAAAAACAGAGCGCAAAATGAAGGAGGGCGTGAAAGTTACACTGCCCACATTCACCAAATGGCAGAAATTACACCGTGAACAGAGTGTGCAAGTAAGCACACTCTGTGAAAACCTGCCATGTTTTACAGTGAAACATACATTCATGGTTGATGGCACCGGCCCGGTTTCAGTTCCCTGTTAGGACGTGAGCAGCTTTTACACTACTGTACTCAGATATATTAGTTCACCTCTTTATTTTGTCCAGTAATTTAGTTTGGAAAGTGAAACCCATTATGTTATACAGATTCATTACACCTAGAGTGATATAATTTAAGGCTTTATTTCTGTAAGTGTCTTTAATTATTGCCTCAAGCAATAATAAAGTTGTTTCTCAGAAACAACTTCTTTCCTAAGAAAGTCAGAATATCACATGTTTTCCTTTAAAACAGAAATGCTATGGCCAAGATTTTTCCTCCAGAATGGTAGGGAAGACGGTCATTCTTTTCATCCACAAGAAAGCTGAAAAACGATAAGCATTTCATATCAGTCTATAGATAATTATTGATTAGTTTTTTGTATTAAATCTGCCACCAAACTGGTGTTGTGATCTTTTCTGTTTTATCCAGTTTTCACTCAATGTAATTGTTTTTTATTTTATGTTTCAAAGTGACGGAACCATAAACTGCTGCTGTGGCAGTTACTCCAAAGGGTGTTGCTAGGTAACCAAATAATGAGTGAGTTGCTAGGTAACCAAAGAGTAAGTGGGTGAGTTGATTCCACTAACCTTGCTTAGCTAGGTTGAGCAGCTAAAACTTTTGTTCTGCCTACATCTCCCAGAATGCTTTGCGGTTCAAGATCAGTTCAGTGAATATCCTACATATTAAACATTCTATCGGATATTGATCACGTTTGTCACAATACATATTATTGATTTATTGTCCAGCCCTAACGGTAAGCCACAAAAGGAGGCTCAACCATGTATTAACGGCATAATACTGTACATATTTTTCAGAAAACTAACATTTCTGTGTTAAAATATTTTTTATTAATATTTAATGATTCTCTAGTTATGAAGGAAACCAATTCATTAGCTGATCATCAAAATGAACAAAAATAGTCATAATATCAATCTGTGAAGAACCTATAAACCGCAGGGAGACGTTTATTAGTTTGAATTCAGCTGTGTTCATTAGGCAAGGCACTAAACCACAAGTTGCCTATTGAACTAAATAAACTTTTGATGATATTTTAATTTATTGAGGTGCACTCTATAAACGTGACTGTAATAACTGGAGAAGATGAGGTGATCTCTCTTGAAAGCTGGATATTTTTTATTCAAACTAGAAAAATATTAGAAGCCACTGAAAGCTGTTTTAATGCTTTGCCCTTAAGGGAGGCTCAGTATTTCATTTCCACGTTGCGCTAAAGGGAAGATTTTCACCTTGTAAAGGTGAAGGTTGGGGTCCTCTTTCAGCTGACAGGTATAATCCCACTCCTACAAAATGGTTGTGTCCACACACTAATCACAGCAGCAACTTTAATTGACTGATCCGACTTGGGCTCAGGCTAATTTATGTGTGCAACCCCAAGAAAGCTTAAAGACAATCCTGGGGCGTCATCTTCGTGATAGATATCTCCCCAAATGGCCTTGTTCCTCCAGGCCTTTTCCACAAGCCTCCTACGTCTGCATTTCTAAATTTGACAGCTTTTTCTTTAAATTGAAGCTCCTTTCGTCATAAAGCTGCTTTATCTGCGCTGCAGATCGCAGGGTCAAACAAATGGTTTTAGTTTTGTGGGTAAAATTCAGCTTTTGGCTTCTGCACTTTGAGTCTGCATAGTCAGATATGTAAAGTTGTGTCTTTTACAGGTCAAATATTTAATTATTATTGAATGTGTGAAGAAAAAAATACATCTTTAATGATATTATAACAGATAAGAATTATTTATAACTAGTATGTGTTTGATTCTCTACCTCTGCTGCATTTTTCTCTCATGTAAAATTACCTTGATCCGTAAGGAAATTTCACTTAATTGCTGCCATGTTTTATTTGGCAGATGTGCAAAGAACCAACTCAACCAAACATCAAAATTCATTTTCAAAAGTAATAGCTAGATGTTTGCGCGGGGGTATTTGGTTTGTGCAAAATATTTTTGTAAAATTGCAAAACAAAACACACAGTATTAAAAAAAAAAGCGCATTGTCAGTCAGAAACCAAAAGAGGAATTCAGTCGACCAACAGCTGTGACCGTTTATGAATCAAAAAATACACTTTGATTTCCTTCCAGGATCAGTAAAGTTGAACTGAAATTAACTTACTTTGAGTCACCATTTTCACTTCAGTTATTGCAGCCAGAAACTAATGATCATCTCAGACCTGAACATTCAGAGACACATAAAGACGATTACAAAGTCGACCTTCTATCAGCTGAATACCAAATACAGCCAAAACAGTGAGTTCCTTTAAATAAAAAAACCCCTGACTTTGAATTGCTTTTGATAGAAAAACAGCTGGGACATTGATTGATATATTTAATGTGTGTTTAATTATGATTATTCTTGATGATTTTGATAAGGGCATTTGTCAAAATATAATGTGTGCTATACAACTAACTTAATTTTTAACTGTTTTTCTGACCTAAAAACATCTAAAAGTTAAGTTGCAGACACAAAGCTGTAACTTAAAAACACAAAACTTAAACGTGTGCACTCCATTTGACTTTCTGTTTTGGTGTTTGGGCTCTCACTCTTTCTCTCTCTCTCTTTAGCTAGATAGAGATAAATTTAATACTTTTACTGATTGCCGCTAGGAAGTTATGCCTTTTGGCATTTGCATATGAATCACTGTACAGTGACCCCCTGCCCGTTCATTGTTCTGAGATTCTTTCATATCTGAAGTATTTGAAACAAAATGCGGCTTGAGAAGATGAAGCACCTAGACACAATGACTGGTTTTACAAAGCAGGCAATCCAGCAGTGCCTTTTATTTTTACATGGTGCTGATTAGTTGAACCCCTGAGAGCAGAGATAACTATTAAAACTATTAAATAAGCAGCTATAAGTTTTTTCAGCGGGTTGTCGTGGCACCTAATCCCTGCAGATGTGAGGCACGTACTGTATATCAAACCTCCTTCGATTATTCATTTTCCAGTGGTATTAGTGGACTTGAATTCAAGTCCACCAGCTCTATTGCCCATTTTAAACTGAAAATTAATTCAGTAAATGTCCAACTAAAGGCTATTACAGTGATTCTTACAATAGATTAAGATCCATTCTAAACAAATCATGCTGACTCTAGACAGGTGATGGTAATAGACAAGAAGCTATAAAAAGAAAATATAAGACTCTGAACTATTATTTTTTTTTTGGACTCCAGCTCACAACTGCATTAGATGAATTAGGCTGGAATATTCTATATTATTTTCTATTGTCAGCATATTTGATAAAAAGCCACAGCGCTGGCCCATCTTTAATGCTTTCTGGCTGCCTCAACGTGTCGCAGCACCAAGGCTTTTATTCCTTTCTATTTATTTATTACAAAACAACAACTCAGTAATTCATTAAAGCAGGTAGACCTATACACTGTAGCCTCTTTTTTTTAACAATACTCAAACTGTAGCATACAGTGCTTTTTCCAAGCATGAAATTGAAGTATTTGAAGCTATAGGAAAAAACAGAAAAGCTTATTTAAGATGCAATAAAATGTGCTTACAGTCAAAGAAGCTCAGCAATTCCAGCCGTCACAGGAATTTATTACCATTCCCTCAACCTTTTGTGTCACTTAATTTCTGATCGGAAAATTATTTACAATCCCACGTGACCCAGTCCACTGACTGAATATACATCTGCAGAAATACTTTGTTTGTCGGTGTTTGATTTTTTTATTTTACTTTGAGTTTATTTAAAACAAAGTTAAAAACCTTTTTATTTGAAGTTGCTTATTCTTACATTTTTTAATTCTATTCATTCACTATATTTAAATTTTTTTTAATGTTTACTTTGTCCATTTTTAATCTGCTTGATTTTTTTTTTATTTCATTTATTTTAATTATTATTACTGTCTTCTTGTTGTATGTTGTTTTTAACTTTTTTGTACAAACACTTTGAATTGTCTTTGGCTGAAAGGTGCTGTATAAACACAGCTGCCTTGCCTTGATGTCCTTGTTTTTGTCAGTGTGTGTTCATTTTCTAAGGTTTTAACTGAAACACACATTATTTCTGGCTATTTTTTCTAATATCTAAAAAAAATGTCCCTTCATTTTGTTTTTCCGCTCTAAACAATCTGCATATAATCACATTTCAGATATAACCTTACCATGTGATCGTGGCCAAATTGCCATCTGTGGGAGCTGCGAACAAGATGGACTTCAAGCTGTAAGGTCAGTAGGAGTTGGCTTGGGAATGAAGTCTGAATATGTTGGAAGTTATGTATTCATATGGTCAACCTAGTTTGTGGAAGGTCATAATTAAATAAAAACCAGAAACTGGGACTCTGGGTGTGTTTGGATATTCGCATCTGCCTGATTCACTAGTAGTTTTGTAGTTTTCTCAAACAGAGCCATGTTTTCTTGTACTTTATTTTAAAAAGTATCTCAAGGGAATACGTATCAGTTGATTATAATCATCTAATTTACTTGCTAAGTCCTGCTCCTTTAGAAATTGTAACACACAGGAAGAAAAGACAAATTTTCCTTGTCTCGTTATCATTGCTACCACAGGGATTATATTTATGTTACTTTACAATAGTAAAGTAACATAAAATTAACATGTTCCAAGATGGCAACCAAAAATTAATTTGTTTCAACTTTCCTTCAGTTTCTTCCAGTTACTAATAACTCAGGCTTTAGTGATGGTTTTAAGAAAGAAAAAAGAAAAACAGAAAAAGAAACAATTTCACCAGCTACAGCTTTGAAAAGATTCAAACTCTGAGAAGAACAAAGACCTGCCAGAAAAATTGTTGTTTGGAGAATCAAATGAATTATGAAAGAGAAGAAAAACAATTTAGTCTTACATATCCAGCTGCCTTCCTAATAAATCACTGCCACCCAAAAAGAACTAATTTGTGTTGTTGTGTTGTGAGCATGATTGATGAGCTCGCTCTGGGTTGCAGTAAAGGAGACACAGTTCAACAATGCTCCACAATATCTTTGAAAGTCTCAGAGAGAGAAAAATAATCTTTAATCTCCTCCAGTCGTATCCATTATAGGTATTGATAATGATAATCTTTCAGAAGAAACAGTCAAAATATTAGATTTTTTTTTACTATTGTGAGGTTTGTTGTGGGTTTGATGCCATAAATATAAACATTTAAAATAAAAACTTCAAGTTAAAATTTGATACAGTAGCTGCATTTTGTTATTATGAATATTAACTTGTAAAATTAACTGTGCTCAGTGAAAACAAAACAAGATGTTTTTAGTTCTAAAATAAATTTGAAATGAGTGAAGCTTGAGAGTTTTTACATACCTTTAATATTCAAAATGTTACATTTAAATGCTTAAATTACCAAATGTTTCAATCAACTCTAAGACCAGTTTTACTATTCACTCTGAAATGTGCAAAAAAACTCTGAAAACCACAAGATGGATAAAGATGATGAAAAAAAATAAATCTAGGACTCCAGCTAGTTCTCATTACATCACATTATGTTGTAATGGGCTGTTGTAGACAAATATTTTAGTAACCTATTATTCTGTGAATTATTTTTACAATTAATTGGATAAAAAAAAATTGATTTGAGACCAGAATGATATGAAATTAATTTCCGGGTTCATCCGTAAAACTACATCAACTACAGGTAGTTCAGTCTAATGGCTCACCTGTATAAATACACCTGCCGCGCTCTGCACCGCCACCAGGCAGCAGAAAGGGAAGAGAAAAGCTGCCGCACTTAGCAACAGCTCATAAATACTAACCCGCTAAATAATAACACATAACTTAACGAAGCTTTGAGTCAGATAATTTCCCTCAAGGAATTTTAATAATCAAGGAATCGTTACATGATATGTTCATGTGAAGCACATTTTTTCATTGAGCTGAACAAAAAGCAAACATGGCAACACGGAACATAAACATGTGGATTTTAATGTTCTGGATGCAGCAACCACATACAAGCAAGTCGGAGAGAAAAAACAAGATTAGTAGCTCAGTGCTGTTGTTGAGCAGGGGCTGATTTGACACCACAGACATCAAATTGATATTAATATCCATGAGACGCCTTTACCTTTTGAATTATCGCTGTAGCGGTCAAATGCCTTCCAGGAGTCGGGCAAGTTGAAACATGAATGTTTAACAAGACCGCTGCATCGTTCTCCTCGATGCAAGCCTCAAGCTCATGAGCTGAATTATTAACCACTGCGAGCCCCTCCAAAGTCCTGCTGAAATTACATTTATAGGCTTTTTCTTGGCAAAGAGTTAAGAAACAGGAAAATTCAAAATAAAGAAATGCACACTGACACGCTTAACCATCAGACCTGAGCTGCAGATTTCCAGGGAACACAAAACTGAATGGCACAAGATTGAAAGGGTCTTGCTCTCTATTTGATATACATAATTTATTTGGGTTGATTAAAGCGATAAATAAGGCCAGGCAAAATAGAATCAGCCAATAAAAATAATACATCTGCACTTGAAGTGTTTACACTCAGCGCAACAAGGAGAGGTAGACAGATTTTTCAATTTAAATAAAAACTGACAGGCGCACGGCTCCAGAGTCAGGTAATGTAAAATGACACCTCAGTCACTTGTTGAATCGCCAAAATGAATCCGAGTTCAACTTTGTAAAGACTACAGCAATATTGGTCAATAGCTGTGTGAAAGGCAGTGGCTCGTCTGTTTTACTTTAGTGTCAGTAACATTATTGGATACATTTTAAAATATTAGAAAACGTTATTGCTTCCCTCAGGCATACGAGTTTATTTATCAGTAAGATGGCAAACACTATCACTAAAAATGTCACGAAATATGATACAAATGGATTTTCAGTATATTTTATATTTAACTATATTGAATGAGGATGAACTTGTGTTTTTTATCTGCACCAAGTTATTTATATGTATGACTTTTTCTTGCATATGGTTTGGTTTGATTATGTTGTATGGGTTTTGTTGTGTTTTGTCTCTCTGTAAATCTCTTTCTCATGTTAAATATTTTTTCTATGCCTTTTATTTTGGAAAAAAGTCAATGTTTAGGTTTACTGCCTAGTTTTACCTCGAGTTTCTCAGACGTACTACTTGTCTTGTCTTGTCTGACCATAAAATATTTCTCCAGAAGTCATTTGACCAGCTCAGCTTTGAATTTTCGACAAACCATTTTGGTTGCTGATTGTTTAAAAGCTAGAAAACCAGCCAAACAATTAAAAATGATCAATTTTGCCAGAAAAAGCTGTGAAAACCAACCCAGAATTGGACTTTGTTGACGGATTTGTTTTGTTTTCTTTAATGGTCATCAAAGCTGATGTAATGTAATTCCCCCATGAAAAAATAAATCAAAAGCCTAATATCAATATGAAATCCATAAATCTGATAGACTTTATGCTACAAATAAAGATCCTCTTGTATGCAGGTTTTTCTATGAGCCAAAGTAAACAGGAAATGAAATTTAGATTGCTTCGATGTGATGCATGTAATACATATTATAGAATATTTTTTAGGTATAATCTGTGGCCTGTTTGTTTGACAGTACTCGTTTCATGTAATTTCCCCTGTATTCTGAATAAATGGTGACATATTTAGCATAAATTCAGGGCAGCATATTATGCTGTAAAATCCATCAAAGTGGCGTCATATTCAGGAGGAAAGCATTTATTATTCTTCTGATGTCGACATTAGAGCTATGAAACCTTTATGAAAAAAATGTCCCCCACACTTCTGCTCTTATTTTAAGAATCTTACTTCCTTTAAGGGTAAAAAATATGATTGGATTGTCTTTTAGGGAGCAGCTGAGCCGCCAGTCTGCAAACCAAATGGGAAATAAAAAATACAAGTTAGTACACTTTCAGCAAGACGAATATTTCTGGTATTTCTCCGCTGGAACTTAATGTTTTGTCATACTCTCTTCTCCTCCTAACACTTACACTTGCAGCCATCTGCTCAGACAAGAGTATTGCAGTTGTATAGCATTCGCAGCTTCCCCACTGCTTCTCCAGCATTGCATTAGAAGCGGGATCTGGCAGTACAAGCCACACATAATGAACAGGACTTGCACTATATGTAGGAGTTATAGAGTCCAGATAAGAACAGGCAAACCAAGAGCTGCTCTGATTGGCAGCTGCATTGATAAACAGCTCTCTAATAGGCTGTGGATAGGAACATCCCATCCATGACTGATTCTGACAGCTATGCTGCTCCGCTTCAAAGCCAAACATCCGCTTTCCTCAATCTGGCACCAGACCTCATTTTCACATGTTGCCTCAGAAACGCGGATGGCAGCCATTTCAACCTACAAACTAACTGCAACACCCTGGATTCACCCCACCCAGGCTGTTGTATATGCAGTAGTAAAGCTGTTTCCTGCTCTCTCATGGTAATGCTGTGCCACATATAACCTTCATAAGTTGAAAGTTTAGCAAAGAGTGGCCACTTCTGGAGACGTGGGAGAGAGATGTGAGGTGACTGGAGCCAATGCTTGAAGCAAAGAACACATATATGTTTTACATTAACCCAGAAAAGGTTGTTCTGTACCAGGCTGGAAGCGAACGACAGGGTAGCCTGACAAACATCATCCTCCGGCCATTTTACAATTTATAGAAATGTAATTTTCTGGCCTTCGCCATCAAACACCAACACATACAATCATCTATAATGCTTCATCCTGCCTGGAGGTGTAATATGTTTAAATATTCATTTTAATACATTAAACACTACATGCATCATAAGAAGAACTGTTGTATTATCTTCACATTTAGGATGTGAGAATTGAGTTTTATAACAGCAGGATGGAGAGATGACTGAATTACTGGGTGCTTGTTATCGAGTACATTTTTAAAATAGATGGTAAAGTCGCTGTTGCTTTGTCATGAGGACCGCTGATGTGAAGAGAAATAATCAAAGAAAGATAAACATGATTGTAGAAATGCAAACAGCTCTAGTTTTCTGTATAAACAATCGTCGAATTTTTTCATAAAGTAGAGTTTCACTTTGATATGTTAAGCCAGTGGAAAACCATTCCGACTTCCCTACCTAACACTGAAACCTAATAACTAAAATCTACTTAATGCTGCCGCCACGTATTGTAGAGTTTACACAAAAACCAACTAAAGAAAAGCCAAGCGGATGGGAACAGATGGCAACAACAGGACAGAGTAAAACCAGCTGGCAAAAATCTGAAAGAAAAATCGTTTTGCTTTAAATAAATGTTCAGATGAAACCAAGTCAACTTAGTCAAAAAGTCTTTGACTCTTTCTTGCATGAATGATGATATTTTATGTCAGGATTTTTTTCCAAAGTGTTTTTGATTTTTTTTTTTAAGGCATAAAAAAGGTGGGGAAAAAATTGTTTAAAAAAATGTTCTAGGATTTTTTTCTAGGTGATCAGTTGTTTTTTTTCTCCAAATACAAAGTTATTATATGGGAAATACCTTGGTATTTTCATCAGTATTATTGGTTTTTAGGGGTTACTTCATGTCACAAAACTTTTTTTTACCTTTTACCTTTTTTTTACAGCAATGTACAACCCATCTTCTTGTGTTTCTTGTGGATTTTTTTTACTAGGAATACACACAGACCACTGATGTGGACACTAGTGCATCATGCAATACACTGCCAACTACTGGCCATCCACTGCAAGTGCAAGACAATTTTTGTTAAATCCAATATGGCAGACAGACGAAGAAGCCATGCATGAAACGGTTTTAATTAAGCTGCTGGTCCACAGATTCCTTCCAGAACCAGAACCCAAACAAAGTGAAATCTAGGCCAAATTAAAGTGCTTTAAATTTTATCTGGAAAAAATTAACTCATGAGAAGCAAAGTGTGTAAAATATTTTAAGCCAAGCGCCAAACTGCAAAGCCAAAACTTTAGCTGCGCAGTAAGTGCTAAGCGGATGTGTGTCACCACTTGAAGTTACCAGGTTCAGTACCGTAGAGCTGCGGTTCTGGAAATCTTACTGTAAATAGGCAACATCCCGTCTCCCACAAACCTGAATCCAGTGACTGAATTCCCTCATCACTGTCACTTAGTTCTGCTGTCATTATTTGTGGAAAGGAATGCATCTTTAAATTAAAGGATAGAAACTCCTGAGGACTAGAATCCTGTTTCTGTTTGTTCTGCCTCTGCTGCATCAGGGTTTAACTCTCTCTGTTGAGCTATTCTCTGACTGCAGGGCAACATAATTTTGTTTCCGTAGTATTTGTAATTTATAGCATCTTAAGGAGTGTGTTAGATAAAAAATGAGTAGATTATTGCTAAACATGGCGTAGGAGTAAGTTCTACTTGCAGATCCTCCACTCACCGCAGTCACGTTTCTTTACATAAGGTGACATTCATATCTAAATATATCCAAAAAATAACTTCCACACCCTTAATCCCAATACAAAAACATAATTTAAAATGGAAGTGCATCCAAAACAAAACATGAAGTTCAAACTTCATGTTTGCTGCAGAACTTGAAGTTGTTTAGACCTTTGTAACTTGTTAGTGTCCCAGCAATAAGGAGCAGAGTGACGTCAGTTTAGGACATGATGATGCTTCAAAAGGACTTAAAAAATTAAGACATTTTTATTCAGGAGACAAAACAAATCTTAGAAGACCCTCATGCTGACTCCAGTGCATTCAGCTACCAGAAAGTTTGCTTCAGCTGAAGTTCAAAATACTTTTTTTTTAACAGCCAAAATTTCTTTATCTGTCAGATGTGAATTTGTTTTCTTGTAATCTCCAAATTTGGATAGGATTACATTAGTCAATTTTTATTCATAAACCATCCTTTCCAATCTGCTCAACAGTTACAACCAAAAATATTGACATTTGAGTCATATTCTAGGATTAACATTGAAAATATCAGCCCATCCATGTTGGCTCCCTTACATGAAAAAGTGATTAAAATATTTATTCACTCAGATCAGTCCAAGTGAATATAATTAAAATCTTTCTGCTGTGGCAATTGAATCAGGGAGTGTTTGCTTTTTAAATTCCCTTCATACCACGTAGCTTTCCAGTTTTTGTTGTTTCCGGTTTTTCCCTGTAATAGAAAAAAAAGAAGTCAAGAGCTTTGAATGAAATGAGCGCACACTTTGCCAGGCTGGCAGGTCAGTGCCCAATTGGGAGCCTTTAAATGAGTGCAACCTTTGAAAGAGCTGTTGTTTGCTGAACCAAAAAAGCTGCGGTCACGGTGGAAGTGAGCACACAAGTACTTTTTCTTGTAGGGATGACATATCACAGCTAGGATCCTGCTACTCATAAATGCCTGGCCGCCTGGCAAGGTCATCGGATGAATCGGGGCATCCTTGGTTTTGCAGTTTGCGATGTTCTGAGCTGCACATTACCAAGTTGCTGTGTCCTCCGCCGCCTTTCATGTCACACGGCCCCTATTAAAACCTCAGTGTAGACTAAATGGGAAGTGTTAGTGAAATGAGGCATTTTCTATAAACTTGAATTCTTGTAGACAAGCTCTTGACTATTATAAGAGTTTTCATGCTGTGATTTTAATTGGTTTCCAATTAAACTCAGACCCACAAGCATTTTGCAAATAAAGTTAGTAATGGTTTCCAGCATTCCTTTGCTAAAAATGGCACATGGGCACAAAAACACACATCCTCCTGTGCTACCAAAAGGTCTTTTTTCCACTCTTTAACACAAACATCCAATTAATTGTGGTTAGTACCCATTAAAGAGCTTTCCTGTGACATTTGTTTGACTGTCAGACAGAATCAAATCACATTTGTAACCTGAACTGAAACAGTTTTCCCTAAAAGCAGGTCCACAAATTACAGTTTTTGTTTTGATGAGTTTGGAAGTGGTGGTATAAAAGGACACAGCTAACAATAGCCAGAAACTGTTTCAATTAGGCTCGGTTTTAATTTGTTGCAAGTAACATTTAGCAGTTGGCTTTGGATGAAGAAGCAGCTTACTACAGTGGCTGCAGGCACTCTGCAGTCTACAGCCTTGTCCCCTCCAATTAAAACAAATGAAATAATATCTGAATTTAGTTTTAATTACTGGTCCAAGACAGACCACTGACCTGAGTGGAGGTCACCAACTCATCGGTTGAGTATGAATCAGGATTGGACGAGATTTATTTGAGATTTATCTAAAAGGAAAATGTCTTAACAGTTAATGGATCACGCTTGTCAGTCTTGCAGTTTTCTTCAGGATATTGGAAAGGAGTTTCTGGTTAATTATCAAACCTGGGATTCAGGAGGAACAACGAGGGTTTGGTTCTGTGAAATGTTGGCCCAAACATGACTCTTGCAGAGTTTCTAAGGTGATTGTGGGAGTTTTGTTGTCCAGTCCACTTTAAGGCCACCCATACTATTATGAAAATGTATTGCCAACTTAAAAGTCTCTTCAGTCCTTGTTGTTTTTGTCACAAGTAAGTTTCAGATCATTTGTCAGTATTAGACTGCTCAAACAGAAAGGATGCATTTTGTTGTGAATCTTTAAATAAAGAAAGGCGACAGCGCCGTCAATCATAGCAGTTTCTATGTGAGGCCATTCATGTTCATATACCTTATAAGTAAGATTAGTAAAATGCAATTAAACATTACATTATGGAGAAGGTATGCTTCTAACCATTAGTAACCAAGGAGAAAATCCCCCACCATCACAGCCTCGCATGAGGTACAAAAAAAAGCAAACATCTAGAGTTGGTTCACTTGTAAATCTGCTCTGATATCAGTGGTATAAATAATATGATGTAAATTCAGACAAAGTCTGTAATTTGATCAAATCAACAAAGGAGAAGGTTTGGGTTGATTTATAAGCTAACTGCTTTCAACTTTTGTAACTCCTGCTGTCTATGAACCCAACTAGCTGCACTACTTCCACAGATAAATTAGCTTGAGCTGAACATGTAGTTACATGTAACTACATGTAACTACATGTAGTTACATGTAGTTACATGTAGTTACTGGGTTCACAGTTTGTGTTTTCTGTCACTGCAAAGACAAAGTTACATGTATTAATCTGCTTGATGTGTGATGGTTACAATGTGAATATCTTGTTCAGCTTGTAATATAAATTAAACTGAATGAAGATTAAATGCAATTCAATATATTATTATAAATAAACAGGTAAAATGACTGGATTTTTTGACCTTATCAGCCAAAATGATGGACAGTGGGGGACAAAAATAAATACAAAAGTAAAGGACTGATAAGCCATAACAAAGATGGACAGTGTTTCTTTTTAAATAAGAAAAATTCACACACTATAAATAAAATACTCTAATTCTTATTTGACTGCCTGGTTTCCCGTTTTGCTTTTCTGTCATTAAGGTTGAGGCTGACTGCAGGTGGAGACTGTGACCTACTCATGTGTTCAAACAAGCACTGGAGGTGGAAAGCAAACAAGGGCTCTCATCCCTGTTTTCACCACAGTGCCTTGTGTTGGCTGATTGGGGCACCTGCAGCATCAAGATGGAGCCTGCATGCTGCAAAGCTTTGATGAAGCAAATAGCTGGCAGGTAGATAAAAAAAAACAACAAAAACATAATTTATGTTTTTCAGAGAATTTTAGATCCTGAATTGTGACCTACAGCAAATACTACGTTTTCTAACTTGCAAGAAGATACACCAGATCAGAAGTTTAGTCAATTTTCTCTTATTTATTACAAACTGAATGCCTTGTAAAAATATTGACTGTAATCCTTGAACTTTCACGCTTTTATTCATGGAAAACCTCATATTTTTAATGGGTTTTAGGTTCTTTACATGCCAGATCAACACATAAAAATAAAAAAATCTTCACAAATAATTGCTTACATGTGTTTATTTGTATTGTACTGTCTTTCAAAATCCAGTGCAGCCAACCTGCTTCAGTCATCACACAGTAAAAGATGTGAGCTGTTTGCGACAGTATAAGTCCAGCAGAGCGGAGAACATTTCAGAGGTTTACTAGTGAACAAACCACAGATAGGTCAGGGATAAAGCAGCCAAGATGTCCAGGGTAGCTCTGGATGAGCACTGGGTAGCTCTGGATGAGCACTGGGTAGCTCTGGGTGAGCACTGGGTAGCTCTGGGTGAGCACTGGGTAGCTCTGGATGAGCACTGGGTAGCTCTGGATGAGTACTGGGTAGCTCTGGGTGAGCACTGGGTAGCTCTGGGTGAGTACTGGGAAGCTCTGGGTGAGTACTGGGTAGCTCTGGGTGAGTTCTGGGTGAGTACTGGGTAGCTCTGGGTGAGTTCTGGGTGAGTACTGGGAAGCACTGGGTGAGTACTGGGTAGCTCTGGGTGAGTACTGGGTAGCTCTGGGTGAGTACTGGGAAGCTCTGGGTGAGTACTGGGTAGCTCTGGGTGAGCACTGGTAGGGTAATGTGTTGATGCAACAACTGTTTTTTGTGAATTTAACCATTACAGACAGGATTTCATAAGAATCCCATCTAAAGTTTGTCAAAGTCATCCAATGTCACCCATTATGTTTACCACATATGACTGTGAAGAGACTATTCCTGAGGTAGAACATGATGGTGGTAGTATTATGCTGCAGGGAAGCTTTGCTTCAGCAGTTAACCAGGAAGCTAGTCAGATTTTAAAGTATGACAGAGGGAATTAAACACAGACTGTCCTTGAAGAAAGACTGTAAAAGGCTAAAAAGACTTAAACACACAGCTGGAGGAACAATGGAGTGGGTTAGATAAACGTATATTACACAGAATGGTCCAGATTTCAAATGGTGTGCTGCCTTGTGTTGGTGTGTCATGTCATTCGGATAAAATAGACTAGACTTTGGTTATAAAGTGACAAAATATGAAAAAGATAAAAGATCAGCTCAGACTCCTGTTTCAAAGATTTGTCCTTCAGGAATGGTCAAAGTTTCTGACATTAATTTAAAAGCTGCAAAGAGGTTTTATAACGATAAGATGAGAATTAATATTTTTCCTTCAGTTTCTTACTCTCCTTAAGTTTTTCCACTTTGCTTGTTCAAGGCTAAAGAGTTAAATGAGAGCCGATGTCTTGAGGAAAGCATGAGTTGTGATGCTGAAAATGAGTCGTGCAGATCCTGGGGGCCGTGGTCCGCCGCTTTCCAAAGGGAGGCTGATGGAGCCATCATTACACGGGCTTTAGAGCTGCAGAGAGATAACCGGGTTTTACCTTAACTCTCTGCTCTTACCGATTCTCTTTGAACTCACAGCCAATTTGGCATGCTTGGCCAGACATACACCTCTAAGCTTTAAAGAGGCCAACGTTTCGGAAATCTAACCCTTATTCTTAACCTGCGGAGCTGACTGTCATCGGGTTCCTCATCTGACTACAACAGAACATGGGCTGAAGGTGATGGAGCGATGCTGATGCACTCCTCAGCTCCTGCAGCATATCTATGCATCTTCGCTGTAATAACAGAGCTGCTTTAAAACAGGTTTGCATTAAAGTTACAAAATGTGCTGAACAGCAAACAAGAGGACACTCAGTTTTATTGCATCAGCTAAGACAGCTACTATTTCCTGTTTTATTTCACACATAAATGTTATGACCACATGATATTTTTCCTCTGCTGATCCATAATTTTCTCGAATGTGCTTTGAAAAAGTTGAAATTAGGCTCCATAAAATGTCTTGTTCTTTCAAACATTAATGCATTTTAAATTGAATACTCCATGTGTTAGACTTATGGACCTTTTGTTAATTTGTTTTCAAATTTCTTTTACCCTTTGTCGCACAGAAAAGATGAAAAATGTCTCGCATTTTCATAATTGATACATTTTTGTTTGTAATTAAGATGTTGGTAGTAAGACGGGAAAAAAAAAGCTTTTAAAAATATTTATCTAAAGCAATTAGTTTGCCTGTAAGGGTAGGATTGTAAAATTCTTGATTGAGGTTAGAAAAAGATTGCAATGTCTAAAATAAAAAGAAAACCCATTTATTGAAGGTCTGGGTTTGGAAACATTCTCTGCTTTCTCTGAATAAAAGTCACAACCCTGACCTCCATCCTCCTACGCTCCATTTAGCTTCACCATTGGAAACCTACAGAGTGTTGACATTGAACATAATGTTAATTGTTCACAGTCCCACCTGCACATAATTATCATGACACATTTATTACCTGTTCTGATACAGAGCAACAGGGCTGTATTTCTTCCCCTCACAACAGCGCTGCTCTAGTAAAGCACTTGATTTAAAATACATACAAAAGAAAGATGAGAGCGGTTCCATGTTTCTGTTGTCTTAAGAGGTCAATTATTCCACAATACATCAATAAGTCTTTAGGGACATGTTCTCAAGGTTTATTTTTCAAAACATTCAGCGTATCATGAATGTTACAGCTGCAGGTTAATCAATCAGATTTAACAAGTCATAATAACTTTCAGCCATTTCCTGATTAACAAACACAAACTGAGACCAGAATGCTCGAATAAGTTTGTATTTCGGTGAGAGATTCGTCCATCAGAATCTGTTGGCTGTTTTGTAAAACCTCAGACCTGCTGATACCAATTTTTAAAAATAGCTGTAATGTATTAAGTATGACAATGAAATGTAGAGGCATATAATTTCAAACCAACATCAAGAGAGTTAGCGTGGCTGAAATGATTGTCTCTGTAATGTAATTCTTTATTTAATTCTAAAATTTCAACAAAGCAAGTTATTCTTCTGGGACAGGTTTTCAAAATGATCATTTCTGGTCTCCCAAATCTCCGGATGCGTGTGAACGCCCCATAAACGACAAAAACTTGTGGTTAATCTCGTCTGCATTTGGATGGGGTCTCAATCTGAGATGTTCAATCCTGCCCCTCATTTGTCACTGCACTTCATGTGTTGAATGTTTTCCTGCACCAGCACACCTGCAGTTCTTCTTCTGCATGCAGGTACATGCTGCACAAGCCTTTCAATCACCTGGTTGTTTAAATTGGATGTGTGAAGGCAGAGAAATGCATTAAACATGCAGGATAGTGAGTCCTGATGACCACAGTAGAAAACCTCAAGAATAATGGTAGTCATTCCTACATCTAGGCCACAGGTGTCAAACTGCAGGGCAGGTGTCCTGCAGTTTTTAGATGTCCCACAGGTACAAAACACTGGAATGAATTGGCTTAATTACCTCCTCCTTGTGTAGATCAGATCTCCGGAGCCTTAATGACCTAATTGTTCTATTCTGGTGCAGCAGAGGCTCATCTAAAAGTTGCAGGACACCGGCCCTTGAGGACTAGAATTTGACACCCCTGATCTAGGCCTTTGTCCAGTAAAGAGAACCAACAGATCAGGTGAATTTATGTTATAGGTCTGTTTTCATTCTATATGAACATTGTAAAACCAAAATTAATATTTGCAATACTGTAAGTTGCTATGCAAATGTTCCTCATTCCGTCTTAGTTAGCAACACAAAAGTTATACGTGTTTCTGCATCACTGTAAAAGGTTACGACATCTGTATTCTTCATGTTTTTATTGTTGGCTTCATGGTAAATATTTCATTTTGTTTCCTCTGCAATTTGTTTTGAGAGTTGGCAAGTCAGTGCTGGCCAAAAAAGTCTCTGCATCTGACAAATAGTCAGAGAACCTGAAGAGCTTCATTACAAAAAAATAAATTGTGTTAACTCCTGCTTCACACGCGGAGACAGACAGTTTGTTTCCTGCAGCAGCCGGCACAGCTCTGCTCCACAACTCCTCCACAAGTACCAGGAATGCAGACACAGTCCTTGACATGACGTAGCCCTGAGCTACATCCTCTATTAAGGTGCCGACAATGAAACGGCAGGGTGTCAGCGCGTGTCACCCGTTTGTCCCATGGCAGCCTGAGAACAGCTCTAAAGGAGGACAAAATGCCACCTGCAACTACAAAGTAATTTACCCAACAGAAGTATCTCTTCACTCCGATTCTCAGGCTGCATTCACCTTGAAGCCATTTAATATGGAATATTTTTAGCTAATTTTTTCTTTGGATCTAATTTGTTTACTTCAGTGGTGCCCAAACGTTTTGCACAGTGGGCCAAAGTCAGAAGTCTTTTTCTTCTTTTTTAATTGCATAAAAAAATCATTTTAGTTTGAGCTCTCTTTTCACCTGTTCAGCAATAAATTAAACGTGCAATATTTTAATGAAACATATCCCAAAAATTACAAAAGAGAGCTGTACATTTCCCTAACTTCTTTTTTGTTGGATTAAAAAATGTTTTAGAAAATTCTGCAGCCACAACCCAGCAATAGCATAAATAAATCATATTTTACTTCATGCAGACTCTCAGTCTGCACTGATGAGGAATCACTTACCTGCCGAATCCATGGAGCGGCTGAGAGTTAAATGGTCTGATTTTAGTAGCTGGTAATCAACTGACCACTTGCAGGTGCTCATTTACTGGAAACAGAGAATCAAGTGTTTATCCTCAGGTTGTCAGATGGTTCTAATATGAAGAAAATAGAAAAATATACATTATACAAAATGGAGGTGCAATAAATGCACACTTGTTTTACAGAAATGTCAGATTTGATGTTTCAGCAGCTCTACTTCGAGTAAATACGCAACTTTCACTTGAATGTGCCGAGTCTCACCATTTATAGTGAACTGACAATATTTACATATGAAAGCAAAAAGCAAAAAAGACACGGTGTGATCAAGCTGTTATTTTAAATGTGTGAGTAATGGGGGGGAAAAGAGCAACAGATCAGTCGTAACTTGCAGGAAACCAATTCGAGAGGTTTCACATTTTGCTTTTCCTTGTTTTCCTCCTCTGCGCTGATAACTGGCATGTTTTGTGTAAAATGATGAGGGTTCTGTATGAAGGAGTGATATCTGTGAGAGAGAAGCGCCTCAAGATTTAATGTTGGAGTTAGGTCAGTTAAATATAAAAAGACTCACCAAATGTGCCACGAATAAACTAAAGACGATTCTGGAGATTGTTTTCAGCTTTGTTTGTGCAGCTTGCCAAAGGTTTTTGTTTGTCTGGCACTGATGCAATCAGCACATGTCCACATATGAGGCTGGGTATAAGCATAAGATGGTGCATTTCATAGTTTTAGGCTCTTTCTTCGATAATGTTTCAGTTTGAATTGCTGCAGTGACTTACATGATTTGGTTGATAAAGTTTTAGCACGTCGTACAACTCAAACAACTCTATACTGCTGCTTATTTCACTTTAAGTTTCCTAAGTTAGATGTTTTATAGATGTGAAAACAATCAAAAACAAGAAGAAATGTATTTATGTACTCTAATGTATTGTCTTTTACTAGCAATTGTTCTCCACTAAGGCTAAAATAGAAACCAAGAAATCCCAGAAATATTTACTTTTAGTGTTTTTAAAAAACAAAATAACAAATATTACTAACTGATACATTTAGGATTACTGGCAGTCAAATTCCTGCATAAATGACACAATCAGGGGGCAATGAAATCCATCAAATTAGACCTGAATTTAGAGTGATTGGCTGAGAATACATTTTATTGATTTTAGATCATTTGGACCAATATAACTGGGAATAAACTGGACCTCTGTGCCTTGTAAATTACCTAGAGATTAGTTGTAATTTGATTTGACATCACCTGTAACAATTAGCACGAGTTACCATTTGTGCTCTTATTATGGTAACATATTGAGAACAACTAATCCTTGTAAATCACAAAAGCAGCTAAATATGCAGAAGCGTCGGAGGCTCCAGATTGTGGCCCTGAAGAGTAATGCTCGTTACATTTCTAAGAGACAAGAAGAATGCATTTGATTTCTTCTCCATCAAAGAGGCCAAACATCTGGGAGGCAGAGTATCCACTCTGTACTCTGCTCACTCATCCTCCCACATGTGCAGCATCTCCTTCCTTTACAGAGATGCTGTGCAGTGAAAGAAGGCCTCTATTACAAATGGTTGAACTAAGTGCCATCGTGGAAGATTTTAAAGTAGCCTTGTGGTAATGGCGGCTCCCACCTTCTTCCTCTCTGCTTTCTCCTTCACCGTCGCACCTCTCCTCTCCTTTCCTTTGCTCCAGCCGACCCTGAGAGCACTAAAAGACACTTGTCTCTTCATCTCTTTTCATCCAAGCAGAAAAGATGACTTCTCTCTCTTTTCTACCCGCCTTTTGCATATCTTAAGCGCAGTTGAAGTGCAGCGGGAGGGGAGGACTTCAGAATTTAGCAAGGCCATTAAGTATTCAGTGAGACTTACGTCGGGAATGAATGCAGATCAGTGCTTTAACTTCAGGATGTTTGATACATCCATAAATCCCTCGTAGAAATGATTATGGATTCTGCGGGGATCTCTGGGCCGATTTGAATAGGGCAAGCTGTAGGCTGATTTCTCCGCTAAGAAGAACAGAGGAGCTCAGCCTTCATTGTCAAGCCTGACAAGATTAAGCTGACTCAAGAAGCTGATCAAACCGAGCACGACCCTACGTGGCGAGGCAAGAAGCGGCAGCACGGGCCGTAAACAGACATCTGACATTGACGAGGACGCTTGTCACCCCGCCGTGTCAGACGGCGTCCTCCCAGTGGCACGTCCACCTTGTGAGGTGACGCGATGACCATGAAATCCTCAACTCCCCTCGCTTCACCGGGAGCTGATATTGCTGCGCGGCATCACAGCTGCTGCTGCAAAATAAACGGCACTCAGCCCTCATCTGTCTGCAAAAGGATGAATCAACTGGTTTTGTTTAATTTTCTGCTAAAATCATCATTATGGCTCACCTCATTAATCTTCTTCTGCCTCCTGAGGTATTTCTCTCACCTCAGTTGCACAACATTTCTTTCTGCGCTGGTACAACACGCCGCCTGGTAACAAATGCACGGAGCCCACTGAGTGCCAGGAGGCAAAAAGAAAAAAAAAAAAGAGGTGATGAAAATCTGTTCCCTCAACTTTGGAAAGCATGAGAACCAGTTTGCAATCCTTATTTTAGTAAACCATATGCACAGATTTTCTAAAAGTACGCTCTTTATTTTTTTTTTCCACTAATAAATAGTAAAAATGTGTAAGAATATATTGAATAAATTCAGCTAGTATTTTATTCACTTGGTTGGAAAAGAGCCTCTCATACACTGCAAAAACATGAAATCTTTCCAAGTAATTTTTATCTTTTCTAGTGCAAATATCTTAGTTTTGTCTTCTAACAAAGCAACTGTTCAGCAGGTTGTAGAGGCTTGTTTTAAGTAAATAAGTCCTTAATTTTGATGAAAAATAACCTGTTCTATAGGCAGATAAATTAACTTATAACATGGGAAAAAATGTTGTTGTTATCTTGTTATTAGTTAAATAATGTGCCAATGGAACTAGAACATTTTAATCAGTATTTAGGAATTATTGACTTAAAGTAAGTTCTCTATGTCTTGATAAACAGTTGCTTGAAGTTAGTTTTGTCCTATTTCAAGTTTATTTGCACTAAAAGCTAGACCAAATATACTTGATTTTGTGTTTTTGCAGTGTATTTACTTAGAAAATGTTAAAGTTCCCTGCTTTTCAACAAACTCATGGAAACTGCCGTGTTACATGTGCGTCATCTTAAGGTACCAGATATGAAGTAATTCCAAGGGTGGCTCATTTTCTGTCTTTCATCCATGTTTGTTCTTGACTGGGGTTTACTGGTTTTCTGCGTAGCTGCAGTAAAACCCCTGAGCCATGAGCAGAACACGACATCGGCATCTGGATAATTTGGCAGCAAAATTCACATTCAAGCACTTCATGAAGAGGACAAAAGCTGGTGCCACATCCACCAATCCTGCCAGAAGCCATAACTAGACAGAAACACCGTTCTCCGCCATGCTTCTACCTGCAGGACAGCACGTATTACAGTCGTTGGGAAGCAGTTTGTAGCAACAATAATGCCATTAGGATACTAATTACTACATAAATATTTTGTTCCTGCACTTTGTAGTCTAGTAGGATAACCAGGGATGTTTCAGGATTCAGCGCTGCAGGAAGCTCCAACATCCGCATCACGCAGAGAGTCGATTACTTGTTTCAGAGAATCTCATATTCTTGCTTCACCAAAAGGAAAAAAACAGAATGGCTAACAAAGAAATGGATCCCAAAACGCCAACAACCAAAACGTTTTGGGTCAAAGATGACATTCAATCTTCCAACTGTGGCTGGAAAATCATAAACTTGGCAAAACATGGCTTGACATGACAAAGAAACACCTAAAACGTTTCTCTAGGGTGTCTAGAGAAACACCTAGGAAGTGGAAGATTAAACTAACTAACTAGATAACTAGCTAACTAACTAACTAACTAACTATCTAAAGTGGGTGTTATTTGCTGTATGATTGCAGAATCACATGAAT
Organism: Brachyrhaphis roseni; assembly: GCA_903066815.1. Taxonomy (NCBI): domain Eukaryota; kingdom Metazoa; phylum Chordata; class Actinopteri; order Cyprinodontiformes; family Poeciliidae; genus Brachyrhaphis; species Brachyrhaphis roseni. The sequence goes on from CAEFZY010069230.1 coordinate 69,066, forward strand.
TATTGACAAAATTGTTGTAGATCAGAGAAATGAGTCCCTGTGGTGGAAGTATTTTACTAAATTATATTTATGCATTATTAATTTTTTGAAGTTTTATTTCAACTCTCCTGTAAGGTTTCAAGGCCTCCTTGCCATCACCCTGATCTTTAGCTCGCTCCAAAGATTCAGAAAAGCTGTTAAGAATAACACACACATACTGTACATGTGAACTTCTGCAGTAGCAAACATCCCTAAAACACAACAACAGATAAAAACAGTAGAAGTGAACATCTCCTTCCAAATAATAATGAATTCAGTTTTACGTGAGATCTCTTTTGACCAGCCGTGCTGCTTGATTAGAAGACATTACAAGAGATGCATGCTCAGCAGTCAAATGTATAACAGCCTCGTCGTCTACTGTAACACCCATGTGTCTTCCCTTCGACATTTTCATCTCCTATGCAAATACAGACCCAATGGAGCCAGTAATCATTCATCAGGAAACTGTCTCCAAATGGAAACCGCGTCTGTCCTGCTCATTCATTATTCATCACCGTGGACGGGTCAGGCAGCCTCATTCTTCTGTTTATCTGCCTCACACTGAGCATTGGACTAAGGAAAAAGTCCAATGCTCACTTGAGAAGCTGCCTCCTTTGAGCCAAGGGTGAGCCTGTGTGACTTGGCTCGCTTCTCCTCCCTTGGTTTCTTTTTCATAAAACACTTTGCCTGTCCCTGATACCCCTCTTCATTATGCGTTTAATGAGAAACTCCTACATACACGGCACAGAACACAAGGCGAGCGCACATTTCACAAATAAAAAAGAGAGGGATGCATTTAGAAGCAGCTGCAGGCAGAGTTTCATCACAAATATGACAGGTGATGTGACTCACAAAGAGCAGCGGTCATAAGCACCTGAGAGGAAGTTCATTCACATCGCTCGTCTCTCTGCTGCCATCACGTGTGGCGTTTAATTCAAATTACACTGAAGAAGCAAAAGCAACGACCCGACATGTTAACCTAGCGAAGGAAGAAAAATGAGCTTCCTTGAACACAGCAGCACAGTGCTACTGTCTCGCCTCCATCCCTGCAGGAATTCCCCGTCTGTGTATTAATAACCACTTCAAAGTGAACACACTCCCCTGAATGTGTTGTGCATCCATTTAGAGGCTATCTTTCTCTGTTATGAGCCCCCACATACCCCCAAAGCGGGCTTCATGTGAACTTATCAAAGCAGAATACAAGCCAAACCTGCTGGCTGTATCCGCCATCATCGACGTTAACCATTCAGAGTTTTATAGAGAAAAAAACACAAAACAAACTTTCTTTTGATGGAAGATTTTCCTGCAAAAGGTTAATCAAAGCAGTTTGAAGGGTAAACTGTTTGTTTAAAGCCTCCAAACTTTACACTGCTAATGAAACAAATCCAAAAATAATATATGGCAACTGTCTTCAACTTGTCTGATGAGCTGAATTTATGGCAGATGACTTTTGCCCCGTGGCGACAGCTTCAGCGAGGGATGTCAGAAATGTTAAGTTTTCAGCTGTAACGGTTTTTGTCAAGTTTACAGAAAGGGGCTGGGTGCATCCCCTCCAGTCTGTCATCATACTTAAATGGAGCATTGTCTAGGCCCTGCAGCTCCCTCAGATAAAACTGCCTGTGGTGCAATTTCCCCAAGACCCCTCAGGGCCCATAATTCTCTTTGTAGGTTGTCTGACAATTTGCTAAACAGTGGAAACGGGGACATGGGAAGACTGAGAAGAGCTGCAGCTTGCAGAATCGTAGCTGCAGATGTTCTGCTTTGTGAACCATTCGGATCTTCTGTGCGCAGAGCTTTGCCTTACATTTTTTCACTTTCTCTCTTTTCAACAAAAACACCCAAATGCAACCAGCTGACTCTAGAAGCCACCTAATTATTAAACAGAGTCCACCTGCATGTAGCTTTTGCAAAGAACAATAAACAGAGAGAATCACAAAGACAAAGGAACACAGCAGACATGGCAGACAATGTGCAAGAAGCTTCACAAAACAAAAACATGGCTGACTACCAAAACTGGAAGGCGGGGTAAGAAGAGTATTAATCAGAGAAGCTGCCAAGATGTCCATCATTTCTGTGAAGGAGCTGAGAAGATACTGAGCCTAGGTGGAGAATTTGCTGACACAATTATTATTATTTTTTTTTTAGCTTACTCAAATCTGGCCTTTGTAGGAAAAGGGTAAGGATTGTTGAAGGAAAGACCGAAAAAGGTTCTGCTTGCAGTTTGCCACAGGCCATTTAGGAGTGGGATCAGATGAGATCGGGTTGGGAAACGAACACAGCAGTGAAAGGTTGTTCTTCAAAGTCTAACACGTTTTCCTTATTTTCATTTCAAGGTATCATGTGTTTTCCTGACACATTGGGACATTTTATAGCACAATCAAGGAACTGTTACTTCCAGTTGTTGTCCAAAAAGCTAAAAAAATAAAACACTATTTCACATTTCTTTTGCATTTTTGCCAGTTTTTTTTTTTTTTTTTCTATTAAGATTGTGTGTGATCTTTTTGTTAATTTTATATGAACTCCATCCACAAATATCTCTGTCACTCTGTTGTAAAAATCATTCTTGTTTGCCTTCATTTTGAGTTTCTGGCTGCTTCGCCAACTAATTTATAGAACAGTCAAATGGACAAATTGATTTTCTAATATCATTGTCGCCGTCTCTCCTGCCTCTCCTGCCTCTCCTGCCTGCAAGTCAATGATATACTCTCCTTTTTGTTGTTCTCTCATAAAATCCTGTATGAAAATGTGTTACTGCAACATGTCAAAATGTGAAAACATTTCTTTTAAGTGGCTGTTAAAGTGAGAAAATGTAAAAAAAATGTGCAGCAAGATTTCAAGAGGCTAAAAAAAGCTACATTTTCATTCTGACTTTCCGGAATAATTTCCAGTCCTTCACAGGTTCATCACATTGCAAACTGACTACAAACTATGAATGATGTAATTCCAGCAAGCATGAGATGCTTGGAAAAACAAACATGTAGAAAAACAAGCCCTCTAATGATGCTCAGCATTGCCCCGCAGTTGTCGTGTTGCAGACGTGATCACGAATGCGCTCTCACATCAAGCCATCTGCAGTGCTGCAAGCTATCACCATGCCACTCACAAGGACAAAAGTTACTCAGAAAAGCCAAATTTATGCAAAAATCTGTTGTGTTGTCTGTAAAGAATGTCATAATTGTGCCTTTGTAAGTTTATTTTGGAAAAGCAAGGCAGTTACAGAACCTATTTTTTTATTTCTCACAATTTCCTCCACATTCTCCCTCTTATTGCAAACAATTCACAACCAACTAGTGACTGTAAGAGCAAAATTGCCTCTTACGATTTAGGCTGGGATTGCCGGAGGGATGGCCAGAGGGAACTAAATAGCAAATGAGAGGACAGGATGAAAGACGCTGCTTTAATTCACCACAACTGATTTGATAATAAAACTCACAGTAAAGCCAATTAAGTCCTTGGCGAGTTCTGCCATCGTGGATGTTGAAGTTGAATTCAGAACCAGTGTATTGTCTGTTATTTAACGATGTAATTTAGGAATAGTTTTCCCCGTCTATCAATTGGGATATTATACTGAATAAGAGAGCAAATGCTAGTGGCATCATTACCTCACCAAATTAGAAGTTGTCAGTATTTCTGCCTCATTGAAAACTTTTATTTTAGCTCTGAGGGTGAATTTTCATTTCGGAATGGGCTTCAGGATTCCAAGGTGACATGAAGTATAAGTCAATTCTTCACACAAAGGAAGTAATTAATTAGGATGTCAAATTCAGGGAGCATCCTCACCTTCATTTTTCTTCTTAATTGGGGAGTAATTTAGAAATTTGAAAGGTGGCAGATTACATTTAATAAAGATTGACACCTGTTATTTTTTTCCTGCCTTCGCCACCCACCGCTGACTCCAGTTTATTAATGGTCATGTCCTCCTGTAAGGCACAGCCGCTTTCTCAGAGCGCGCTGTCAAAAGGGTCATGTCCCGACACGGAGCAGCGATTGGTGGGCTGTTGGGTGCCGCCCTTAAGGGCAGAGCTTTATGACAGAACGGGCCTGCTCTTGTTCTGGACTGCTCATATCCCGTGGAACAGCTGTCTCTCCCAGAGTGATGGCTTCATTTTGACCGCTCCCAACGCCTCCTGAAAGTCTCCGCCATGTTATTGCCCCATGAAACCAATAAAGGCTTTAACATATGTTAGAAGGTCAAAAACGGGTGTTTTCACCTTTCACTCTGAACACGCTGGGAGGGATCAGCTCACACAAAAAAATGTGGGCTGCAGTCTGGTTATTGAGGGAAGATTAATTGCTGTCTGCTCTCTAGCTGAACTTAAAAGTGTGCCAGTGCAAAATAAGTTAAAACATACAATTTTACTTGAACTTCTAAGGGTTTTATTTGCATTCAGGTTTGGTTTAAGACACATGTGTCAAACTCAAGGCCCAGGGGCCAAATCTGGGCCGCCATAGCTTTTCATGTGGCCCTCTAGTCTCTGCAGGGACACGTAGCAAGAACCTTAAAAACAGTTGTGTGCTTCCTTATTATTTTGTCAATCAAAGTAATTTGCATCTGTCTTCTGCCAAACTACATCAATGTGAAAAGAGGATGAATATTATTTGAGCTTAAGAACGACTCACTGAGTTGCAGAGACAGACTATTTGTAAATTTTACAACAGTTTTAAGGGGTTTTATTGCTACATTTTGGCACAACTGGCCTTTGAGCACATTCATAATTTTTATATTGTCCAAAAGTAAAAAGAGTTTGACACTGCTGGTTTAAAATATTAGGCCTTAAAGTATGATTTTACATTTAGCAATAAGTCTTTTACATGCAAATATCATTGCCGCTCAAACTTCTCAATCTTTCAATCTTACAAAAAAATTGAAATTGTATATTGTTGTGAATTTATGTAATAAACAAAGTAGTGAACATGTGAAGTGGGAGGACAATATTTTGTAAAAATAGTTTGCTGTGCTCATATCCCTCTACTTTTAATGAAACTAGTTGCCTAGTCACTAGTTAGTCGTCTTTACACACATCCGACCTCAAGTTTCACATCCCAGCTGCTAAAACTGGGCTGTTTTTAATTTGGTGTGTTTGTTTAAAAAGGATTCTTGATTCTGCGTGTATTATAGTCTCACTTTAAATACGGCTGTTTAGAAAAGCATCACAGGTTTCTTAAGGAACGAAAAGGACCATGAAGAGCGAGGAACACAGCGGACAGGTCAGGGATAAAGATGTGAAGAAGCTTAAAACACACATACAAATCTATAAAAACATGGTGGTCCAAGCCAGTAAAGGAATGACTTAACTAAATGAGGGGTCTGCACCACCGAGCTGCAGAATAAAAACATGTTTGTAATCTCTGTGGTATTGGCAATCAGAGATCTGAGAGCAATTTAATGTTTGAAAAAAAACTTAATTATCTGTGTGGTTGCATCAATGCCCAAGACAAGTATAGGGAGATAGGCAATCAAGAGTGAGCAGAAGGTCAAGAACGTATTTTTTCTTTTACTTTTGTGCTTTTCAAACTTGGGTTTGACCTCTTTTCCAGCGCTGTGCTCTGTTTTCCAAAACAAACTGAATGCTGCAATGCTCTACTTCTGTAATGAATAAATGTTGTTTGCTACTTTTGCAGTATCACATGATGAATTTCTAGTGCAGCATATAGGAGAAGAAGCTCTACAGAGTTGAATGCCACCACAAAACTGCTGACTTACTGAAGCAATAGTTTAAGGACAATTTATTCCCAGTTTGCTAATTCCACTATCTGCAATGTCACTCTCTCATTTGTCAATACTGTTTTCTTTTAAACTTTATGTTCAGATCCTTTTGCTTCTGAGGTCACGTTGCCACTCGTACCTGGAGAACCCCACTGCAGAGGCACAGGCGTTTCCCATTAATAAGCAGCAGGCAGACCGGGAAGCGGATAATAAAGAGGTAGCGGTGCAGACGGCACAGGGGGACACAGGGAGACACAGGGAGAGACGGAGGTCAGAGATGGAGCCATAGAGATGGAGCCATGCAGATGGAGCCATTCAGTTGGAGCCGGACTGGTTCCAGGTGTAGGAGCTGCAGGGCGGCGGAGATGGAATGAACGCCCGGGTGCTGGAGTAAGAGTGGCCGGATCGCCGCCATGGAGGATCGGTCGGCCGGCGACGAGTGAGACTGAGTGCCGCAGAGGACCACGCCCCCCTTGGTCTAGCTAAGAGTCCATTTACAGACTTATCCATTGACTCACTGCTGCCTACATCTTCTTTTACTGACTCATTTTGTTTTTTTAAAATAAGTTATTGTGAACTTTTACTGGCTCGTTTTAAAACCCTGAACACAGTTTTATTTATTAAATTGACCACTCTGATTCCACAGATGCAATTAAATACGTTTCTTTAGGGAAACAAGGTGTAAAAAACAAAGTTGAAAAAACAAAAACAATAGCAGTGTTCTTTAGTGCATCAAATTTAGCTTTAATGCACACTCACTGAACACTTTATCAAATTGAAAACAGTTCGTTAATTGGGTTGCAACTCAGGCTATCTTGGTATCTATGTGGTGAAGGAGACTTTAGTGTTTAGATAATGGTTTGAAAACAGAAAATATCCAGTCTACGTAGTATTTTGGATAACGCCATACTGACGTTATAACTGGTTCAATTAGGTCATTCCTGTCAGCTAAAAACAGGAATCTGAGGCCACAAGTTCACACAGGCTCACCAAAATTAGAGAAGTACAGATTTGGAAAACATAGCTTGATCCAGTGAGTCCAGGTTTCAACTGTGCCATACTTATAGTAGGATCAGGCTTTTATGTAAACAAGTAAGTATGACTTGGTCTTACCTTAAATTATTATTTCAGGATGGTGGTGTTGTGTGGGGGAGCAACTGAATGTTATTTAAACACATAAATCTCAGAGTTGCAATGACCAAATCATCTTAAACTGGTTACTTTAACATGCAAAAGGGTTCGCTGAACTCCAATGGCCTCCCTTATAGAAGATCTTAATCCAATATAGTCCCTCTGCAATGAGGTAGTGATATAGTGAACGAGTCAATAATGACCGAATCCTATATTGAGGATTGTTCCCAAAACCTTGTTGAATCTATTCAATGAAGAATAAACGTAGATCTGAAGACAAAAAAATAATCTGAAAACTGTAGAATATGTACCTAATAAACTGGCCAGTGATCATATATTCAGTAGCAGCTGGAAGAGAATTAAAAATCATGATCAAGATCTAAATATATACTAAATTAAGGATCAAAATATGCAGGGAACTTTTTTCAACTTCTGCTCTTTTACCTATGAGATGATGAACGGTTTGCCCAAAAAGAGAACACCCAGCCTGAGTCCCGTGCTGTTTATTTCCCTGTTGATGAAGACATGTGAAGAGATTTTGCAACGACAGCATTATAAATCAATTTGTTAAACCTAAAATACATGTTTATGTGCGTGTGACCAAACACAAACAAGTGCACCCCAAACAGATCCGGCACGCAAGCAGCTGCTAAACTAATCATTTCAGAGTAATTCACGGGAAACAGAGCCGTGTTGTCGGCAGCGCTGTCACAGGACAGAGACTCTTAATCAAACCTGAGCTCTGTCACATCACTCTTCACATTTTCTTCACTAAAAAACGAGCCGAACGCGAGGGTGAAGTGTAAACGAAGCGTGTGGAGAGAGGTACCTGCCTGAAACAAGAGCAGTAGCTCCCATCAGAAGCAAAACTACATAATTATTGTTTGTGTGCAGCAGATTGGGCAGCTTGAAAGGGTTAAGCATGAGTGGATTAAAACGCCGGCACACATCCGTTTCCATACTCTAATCCTCTTAGCGCCCACTCCTAATACGTTTTTATATCTTTCCTATCTCTCACAGAGGTGAAATATCAGATTAGTTGCTAGGCTTTGACTATATCTTATTACAACCTTATCTAACACAAAGAGGTTATGAGCTTCCAGATGGGTCAGCACCATGCTGGCCACTGGCCTCTTCACTGTTTCCTGGCAAAATGAAAAATGAAGACTTTTTCTTTCTTTTCTTTTTTTGAAATAAGATGTTTCTATGGACTTATATGCTGGATCTTTTCGCCATCTTGTTTATGAGCAGGCTGTTGTGTTCAAGTACAGCAGGAAACAGCATAGATGCAGTTGAGGCATGTTAAAGTGAAACAAATCCCTCTTTTTTTTCCATCTGGTGATCACTGTCAGAAGAATTACTCTGAAGCCCTTGTGCTTATTGACTGTGGCAGGCTTAAGCTCATGCACACTCATATGCACGCATGTGTGCATGCATCCATGTAATAAACCACACCTAGTGTAAATGCTATAAACAAATAGTCTATCAACCTAAGACCTAAAGTCAATTTCAGCGCCGCCCCCAGCTGAACTAGATCTCATAGTGTTAAAATCAATCATTCTGCTGCAGAAGTTAATGAAACATATGAGAACACAGGAGTTAAATCAATGAAAGTGCTTTCATCAAAGGGTCTGTGATGCTATTTAACAAAGATCTATACCTCACATGTAACTCATGTGAACAGGAAGGAGCACCGTGTTGCTACAAAGCAGTCTGGCATGATAAACTAATGACTAACTTGTGCAAAGTTGTAGTTATAAATCACTCTTGGACACCAAAGCAAGTAGGTGCAATGAAGTAGTTCAACTTATCAGTCTCACTAAGGGTTATGAAGTGCTGCTCTAACTTGGTGCAGCTGGACCGATGCCTAATCAGGTCACCTTTACAGGAAACTTAATTCAAGCTCAGAAAGCAACACCATGCTGAGTCACTTTCCTGCATTTCTCTGTTCTCCTAAAGCAAACATGACCTTCTGCCTCACAGCGACCGCCAACTTTATCGGGACTTTCTTAAGGGACCCATAACCTATCGTCCAGTCGCACGTTCGGAGATATTGTGGTTTTTTTGTTACATTCGAGCCATAAAAATGAAGCAAAGTCAAACAAAACAAAACAGTATTGCTCTTCTAGCATTCCGACAGTGGAAAGGAAATTTAGTGCCTGGGCCAATATGTTGCGGAGAAGCTTAAATTAGCGGTTGAAATTAAATCATAAAGTTGTTAATTGACTGGGCAAATTAGGTGTCAGAATGTGTGGTTTCATTTAAATTAAATAACTCATTTATAATTGAGGAAATGCAGTATTCTACCCAAAGCTGTTGCCTCACAGGCGTTGAAGGAAAGAATGAATATGAAGGAAAAGAACCTTAACTTTTAGATATGGTGGAGGACCTGTGATGCTGTGGGCTTCTTCAAAAGGCATAGATAGACAGCAAGACGGATGCTCAACAATAAACTAATCATGTAATATGTTATCAGACTAACAAATTAGTCTGATTTTTGTAGAAAAATGATTTGTAAATTGTAGATGTGAGACTCCTAAAATTACTCTTAGGTCCATTGATTTCTATTTTACTCAAGTTTGTTTTCCATTCCCAGCAACAAGATTGTTGCTTGATGTGTTTAATTAAGAACAAATAATTAGTGTTACACCTAATATTTTCCATTTAAATAAGATCTTACTTTGCCAGCATGTTTTTAAATACCATGCAACTGTGAAAATCTCTACCTAAAGATCAGCAGTCGCCTCTGTTATGTTTGTACACAAAACCAACCTGAGAGTCAAAAATGGCCAATTGACCCCAATTTCAACACTGCTGTAACAGAAGAAGTATTTGCAGTATTTCCCACTACATGTCCTCACAAATAAATGTTGGATTTTTTTTTTAAATTTCCTGTGTGAAGTTTTGCTACTGTAATGAAATCTGGATTTATTTGAAGGGATTTTACACCTCTTTACTAGGGATGCCAAGAAATGCATCCAGCACCTTATGCATTTTTAATTAGCCACCATCCGCAGCTGCTCCCCCCAGTCTCCAAACACAGTGATACAATGCAACAGAATAATCCATTCACCTTTAACTTGCAGCATTTAGTCTGCCTGCTGTGCTTGTGTCTGTGAAGCAATGCACTTTCACATGGGCACAGAGAGGGAGGCAGTTAATCCACAGGTTTATGATAGGGAAAGTTTTTCTCTATCCACCCTAAGAAGATCCTCCTTTTCCAGTCCTGTGCAGCCCAGATATCAGTCAAGAGCGAAGGGAGGAAAAGTACACAGATATGCACTGAATGCACATCCTAAGGTCTGTGAAGGGCTGTGTAGGCTCCCACAGAAACTGTGGAAGGGTTGTTCCACTGTTGTGATTATCGGGCTGCGGTACTGACAGCAGTATAAACATGTATTGATGGGGAAGGTTAACAGTGTGGCTGCAGGACAAGCTGGAGGAAGCTGTTTGCAGCCCCTGTGTTTGAGCTGACTTAATAAGCTGGTCGATGTTAGAAAACAAGGTCCATGAGCTGTAGCTGAATTATTTCTGAAAGATTTTTGCTCAAAAGGCAATAAATTAAAAGCCAAAAAGGAAAAAGAAAAGGTGTAATCCAATAAACAAGGGTAAGAATAATTTCAAATAGTTTGCGAAGTAAGGAGCGCATTCATCCTGTTTGTCATGTGTCAAGGACAAACATCAATATTTGCTCTTAGTCTCTAATTTACAGAGAATCAAAAGCTTTTTAGTTTCAGAAAATACATCTATGCTATGCAATAAAAAGCACTTCTAGAGGTCTTTCCACAACAGAGGCAGAGAGAGACAGAAAAATTGAAATACCTTATTTCTAACATTTCAGAGTTAGACAGTCAATGGTCAGGTCTGAGTGAGTTTTACCTCCAGTGCTGCCATTCAGAGTTCACTTCCACCGCGCATTGATCCTGAACTCTTTCTTGGAAAACAGCCAGAGCTCAGGGAGCTGGAGGAAAACTGTTGAGCGGCGAATCCGGAGATGTCTCCTTCTCAGAAGAGAACTGCTGACTCCATCTGCATCTCTTGACTTGCAGAGCGCTCACAAATTCAAATACGTGGACGGTTAAGATACAAGAAAAAGAAGGACGAACGACCAGGTGGAATACAAATGTCACGGCTTAAAAATAAACCCAAATCTTGAAGGAGTTTTCAAGGGAGCAGAGCATGTGGGCTGGGAGCACATCTCCTGCTATCTCCTCATCCTGCTGCAAGAGACTATGTGAAAATTGCCCATGAATGAAACGACTGTTGACACAAAGAGAATTATTTTTTTGCCCTTGCTCCACTGTACGGGCAGTGGATTATGAAATGCTGTGATCCATCCTGAGTCCTCAGGCCACAGTAAACATTAGCTGACACATAGGGAGGAAGGATTCCCCACAGCCTGAGGGCCAGATTGCCTCTTGCCAAAATAAGCCGCATCAAACCACCTCATGGTGAAACGGATAATGAAGGCTAGAGGTTCTGGAAGGAGCGTTTACCTTAATTATTCAGGTAATAACAGTCTGAGCTTACCTGCAGGTGGTATTGATTGAAACTGGACCTGAAACAGCGAACAGAAGAAGATGTCAAGCATAACATTAGCATTTATGAATATAACCTTGAGTCTTTCATGAATGGTTTTCTTCATGATTATCTAACCATAAATCAGTAGCTGCGTTTCCATCGACTGGTCGTTTAATGGAGACACACCAGTTTCTTAAAGAACTTGTGTTTTCTGATAAAGTTATGGAGCCTGAATGAGATGGTTTATGGGCAATATCACACAGGTCACATGACCAACAACTGGCTGTTTCCACTGGCGAAAACTTCGAATAAGAAGACGACAGGAAGCAGTTGGGGGGTCGGTAAGTTTTTTAATGATTTATCGCTCTGACTAACTTGTCCCAGATTTGTTTCTATTGATGAAAACTCAGCAATTGCCAAAATTGTGTTTTTTCAACATTAGCAGAACATTGACAAAGTTTTGTACACATTTGTAATTGAACACTAATCGAAAAGTCAAAGGGACACTTAAATATATTCACACACTGGTCATTTTATTAGGTACACCTTGCTAGTAATAGGGTTGGATTTAATTGTTCATTACAGGTTCAGAGAGATGTTTGAAACATTCATCTCACTTGCACATAAAGAAGTGTGACTTATATCACTAAACTGCACTCAGTTACTGCATATAATCGTATTTTTGAAAAGAAAATTAACAATACGGACAGTCTTGGAGGGTTTAAACATCATTAATCGGAATTTATCAAGACAACAATAAATCAGAAAACTTATGACAAGAAATTTATCATGATATACAATACGATAAATGCCCACCCCTGCCTCAAGTCCTCTGTCCTTCATGTTTTACTTGTTTCCTTCTTGCCAGACTTGACCTAAATCAATGGGTATTTAACAGCACTTGAAGTTACGCTGAGGAGGTAATGCAATCATTTTAATCAGGTGAAGTGGAGCGGAGACACATCTAAAACTAAGCGTGGCCCCAAACAGTGTTGAGAAACACTGATCTAGCCCCTGTCGGCCCATTCTCCTCTGACGTCTGACACTGACAGGGCGCTGTCGCCCACACAGCTGCAGCTTGATTTGAACAGGTGTGCCTAATAAAGTCGTCCTTTCAGTCAGTAAACCACTACACCTCTGGGACGCCTATGTCACAGTAGAGTAAATGATAGAGGGAAAAAGCTTCTTAGATTAAATGTTTGCGTCATCCTTTGACTTGAACAATCATAAAAACAATCTCTGGTAGATTAGTCCTGAAAAGCAGTGCTTTAAGTGGACCGGTTCTCACAGGTGCTTTTAAACATCACCCATCAGCTTACTGGTACGTTTCAGGACTTTTTCAGGCATTACGTCAGTCTTCGTTTCCCAATCGATGTTCCCTCAACAGCTGCACATCTCCCAGACATCAAAAGACTTTTTAAAAAAACAACAGCAAAGAAAAAGACCCCTCTTGAGTTTTAATCAGGGTAAAGGTAAACAATATTCGCGAAAATAGGAAATTGCATCGAGTTTACTTCAAATTAACGCAGTGAGCAACAAATCTGTTCAAATAATGAAGCAAAAGCATTATCTCCATTAAAGAGGATTTTAAAGCAAGTAAACAAGCTGCCATTTACCTGTGAAATTTTAAAATGTTACACAGATTTAAACAGATCTGAACCACTGATTGACAAAAACGTCTGCCCCAGCTCATCCCGAATAAATACAGTGTCTCTGCAAAATGAGAGAAACCGTTTCCAAATCGATTTTATTTGGATATTATGTGAAGTGGGAGGAAAACAATATGTTTTTGGTGCAAATAAAAATCAGGAAAGTTCAGAGAGAATAAACTCCATTCAGTCTATTTATTAGAACCATCCTTCACTGCAGTTTCATCTGCAAGGTTTTCCTTTTACACATCCATCGCCATGCACAATAACTTTAATTAAATGAGTTACAACATTTAATTCCTCTTTGGGATCAATAAGGCATTTTTTGACTGAACTGAATTGAATTGTATGTTTCCACTAGCTTTATGCATTTAAAAAGTAATACATAGCAAAATATTTGGAGTTCAGTCAAAATTGATTTTTCTATCTTGAAACAAGTTGAACTTAGTTCTGGACTTTGACTATGCCAGTCTTACACATGGATATGTTGGATTCAAACCATTCTAGAGCTGCTGTCCTTTAGCAGCTTTTCTGTTTGTCTTCCTGGGTTGACGTTTATGTAGCTCCGCTGATCTGATCCTCCTATCAACTCTTCCTCCTTCCTAAAGAAAAACACCCCAACAGCATGATGCTGCCACTACCATGCTGTGGTTTCTTTAGCCCAAAGCATTCTTATTTTTTATTTCTTTTGTCATACAAAGCACATTTTTGACATTTCAATAAAGCGCCGGGTTGTTAAATGACAAATTGTGAGAAAAATTGAAGAGGCTTGAGTTTGCAATCCAAATACTGTAGATATAACCTTCCAGTTCCTTTTTTTTGTCTTGTGTTTTTGAATGTTTTACATTTCTAAATGTCAGTGTTGTTAAGGTAATTTCAGCAAAAGTCAGCTGGATGCCAGTTGTTCCTGTGTGTTCTTGATCTGTCACCATCTACCACAAATACTGTGACTGAGACTAAATTCACGACTCAGTTGTCATAGCAAAGATAATTTACAATTAAGCTGCAGACGTTTTAAAAAACGAAGTATATTTTCTGATGAGTTGAATCAGTTAAATGGTTTTAATTTAACAGGAAAGGATCTCCGAACCCCGGAGTGAGGAAAGGATGCAAAGCCGACTCCTATCGCCGGCTGAGGCTTGGTTCTATTTGGAAAAGATTACAAATGTTAATATGTTTATTTTGAAATATAAAGGGCCTTCCCAGCATCAAAAAGTCAGTGTGTGTGGTGCTAGAATACAATCTGCTTACTCCAGACCACTCTGTACCAAATGCACAATTAGAGTTTACTAAACAGCGTGATGTGCCTTTCAAGTCCCATCGCCTTAATCGTTCATTGCACAGGAGGATTTGAGTCTCCCGAGGAAGTCAATCCCCCCGTATCCCCTGGTTTTCTGCTGCTAAGATATCTGTGAAAGGAGCCGCCAACCTCCTGTAGCACCTCGCGCCACCTTTAACGCCAAAGGCTTTGAAGGCAGCTAATTTCCATACTAATGTCTTTCTTCTCTCCCGCCCCTCACTGTAATTCCAGACCAGGAACGAGGAGAGAAGACATGTGTCGCTTGATCTAATGGCGGAGGGCTAATTGCATTCTGGGACACATGCCTGGAATTCAAAACGTTCAACCCAAAATAAAAAAAAAAGCATGTTGTGCAAGCGAACCACATGCAACATGGAGACAATTAATAACCGCCCTTCAGCGGGGGGAAATGTGGGCTGTCCAAGCTTCCCAGTAGACTGCACGGCTGCTTTCATTGATGTCTGCAGCCAGATAGAGACAGGCCTGCCTCTCTAGGCAGCTTGACCCCACTGGGGCTCCACTGTGACTGGACTGTTATGAGGCCAACTTAGCCTGGCCTGCTCCAATCATAGGAGCACAAACAAGCCCCTAACCACCCTGCATGCTAAGCCAGATCAGTCTCGGGGGTGGTTTGTCAGGTTTTGCAGGGATAACATAGCATGAGATTATTTTCTCTCTCCACCGCTCACGCTCGTTGACTCTCTCCCTCTATTTCCATCTCTGTGTCTGTTATTTTGAATTTATATCTCTCTGAGGAGAAGAATGCCTCTTTTGACACATACTGACATGCGCACACACACACTCACATACATATGCAGCGACATAGACACAAACGTGTGCTTACACCCACTCACACACGCGCTCATGTCCTATCTACCCGCAACACAAGCAGCCAAAGCATTCAAGGTCTCCGTTTATATGGTTCAGCTGTGAAATTAAGATGAGGTGTTGACAAGCTAATGTTGAAATAACTAGAGCCACTAATTTGCAGCCAGCCTTATGGAGCCTGTGTCATCAAATGTTCCTGAGGCCCGGTATTAAGGTGATGAAGTGTAGCATTTTAAACTGGCACAATCATAGGGCAAAGTCCTCATTACCACCAATGCACCAGTGGCACATTATGAAAAGCAATAAACATGACCCTCCCTCAGGCTCCTGCATCTATCACACAGGCGACATATGGGTTCCCGCAGGGGTGGCTGCGCTTACCCGCCCCGGGTTTGCTAACAACGCTGTCACAGCTCGTGTAAAAAGCTGCTTTTTCACCAGCATGAAGTCAACTTTTGTTAGAGTGAGGTTACAACGTTCTCGCTTAGGCCTTACTGTAAGTAAAATATGTGCATCTGTTGTTCTAGGTGTGTTGGAAAACAAGAGGAAAGCACTGGCAGGGCAGAGGATGGGAGACTGCGTGTGTGTGTGTTTATGTAGAGAGTTGTTGTCATCAGTGAACCTAACCTCTCTTTTTTTGTCTCTGTTTTTTTATGCTGTGTGCAACACATTCAGGCTAGTCAGGATTTAGAGTATTACCACGGCTAAACCAGACACAGCCGCTTAAAACATTTTGGATATTAGATTAGATAGACAGATTAGAGGAGGAAAAATCCCAACAATATGCTTTCATCTTTGTGGCTCCCCAAGTCAAAAATGCAAAGATTTACTGAAATAATTTACTTAAAACTGACAAATGTCACAACCTACAGGGGCTTGTAAAAGTATGCAAAGCTCTTGAAATTTCAAACTTAACAAACTGTAGCACATTTTTATTGGATTTTAGGTGACAGAGAAACACAAAGTGTCAAAAATTTGCAAACATAAAAGAAAAACTGGATAAACAATCTCATTTTGTTTAATGGGAAAATATAGTGGAAGGAAAAGCTTAAAATGTCCACCAAACTTTTTGACTCAAATGCCCCTAAATCAAATCCATTGAATTTGCATTTAAAAGTCACTTTAATGATAAACCCCAGTATGAATCCTGCTGGTCTGTGATACCTCAGAGGTTTGTTTTGCCTTGTTTTTTCTGAACGCTGAACGCAATGACTGGTACAGTTCAATACACTATTTCATGTTCCAGTGAATTCAAGAGTGTTTTTCCACTAGACCTAAACCCTAATGTGGCATCATCAGTTTTGGGCTAATTAAAAAGTTGGTTGTGCTAACATGGTATTGAGCAGAAGCTAATGCTATGTAGCTAAAGCACTAAATTCAACCATATTGAGACCCACTATGTGTTAATAACACATCATAACATAGGAAGTCATCTTTATCCGGGCCGTATACCTGTACAGCTGTGATTCAGGAAGTGATTCTTTGGAGCAAAACTTTCACTTAGGGTTTCAGTTTTATAATTGTTGATTAATTGCAAACTCAGTTGCTGATTTTGCCTAATTGCCCTTCAGTAGGGCTTCAGTTCATTCTTTAGAATTTATGTCAAAAATTTAAATAAGGAGAAGCTAAGTGCATTAGATGATTTCAAAGTGAGCAAAAGCACTAAGAGAAAGATTAGCTTAGGTATTTGCTCATTAGCAGGCTGTCAGAGGCTTTCAAATCTCTGTATCCAGTCTGAGAATAATGGGTAAAACTTTTGTTCTGTGGATACAGAGACACACCCCCAACAAACGAAGCTGATATTTACTGACTCAGTGGCTTCATTACATGCGTTTGATATTAGAACCATGTATAATGTTCCCATCTCTTCCCAATCAGGCACTACTTCATGTTGGTCAATCAGTTTAAATCCAAATAAAATACCTGGAAATTTGTGGTTGAGAAATTAAAAAAATAAATAAACTAGATTATAGGGTGCTTATATGATGTGTCACAAACTATACAGCATGGGATAAAATGCACCAATTCAAAGGCAAAGCGAGGTGACGTCTACCTTCACAGTTCTGCTGCAGGAGGGTGAATAAGGTACACCGACACGCTAATTTGTCTTGACGAGAAAACAGCTGTAAACACCCCCATGGGGGCCGACGAGATAAGTGCCATGTTGTTCAGATGGTATCAGTTGGCAACAATGTCCCACCCAGACACCAAACTGCATTTTCAGGTGTCCCATTCACCATGTAGCGCCTATAAATCAGAGCTGACACTGAATAAACACAACTGCACAAAGCTAATTGACCAGACTCCAGGAAAACAGAAATGTGTGTTTATAGATCCATTGTATTGTCTGTTCAGTCTTGAGTTTGTTTTTTTTCCTTCTCTTTCTTTGCATTTTTGGGCTTTTCTTTCTGTCTTCCGCTTCTTTCTCTCTTTGGAACAGGCGCAGTGCGCCTAACAAAGACACCTGATTTTGCACACTAGCGTAATCAGATCAAAATGAAATTGTGAGCACAGCTTTGTGCCTTTGATTGCATGCATTGTGCTGCATGCTATGGAAATGTGCAAATGATGTTAAATATCACCAATTCGGCAGTCAAGCATTCACAAACATGCAGCTAAAACATTTGCAGTCAACGTATCAAACTTGTTCTAAATTGGGCTGGTTTTATTTTGTTTTTATTTTACCACTGTAACAAGTTTAATTTCCAGCTTGATGGTCAGATTTCATCATGTAAACATGAACTGTGTTGAAAATACATTAAATAGACCATTTTGTTTATTTGGTGGAAAGTCTTAAGAAGTAATTTGTTTTTAATTCAATAATCTTCAACAGTCCAGAAGAAGAAATATTGCAGAAGTATTTAAACTCTTTCAGGCAGAAATATAACAGTACATTATAGGGATTTTATCTGGTAGATAAACACAAAGCAGCACATAGTTGCTAAGTGGAAGTGGCTTTCAAAATTTAATTAAAATTTAAAAAGCTGGGTTTGCATTTGTGTTTATCCCCTCTACTCTGACACCTTTAAATGAAATTCAGCAGCCTTCAGAAGACAGTGAGCTGAGAACAGAATCCACCTGTGACTCATTTAATCTGATTATAAATCCAGCTGTTCGGTGAGCGCCTCAATATTTATTTTAGGAGAACATTAGGGAACAAACAGCATAATGAAGACCAGTTATTAATATCTGAGACATGAACAGGCAGGTCAGGGATAAAGCTCTGGAGACATCAAAATTGGTTTTAGGTTGTAAAACAAACATGTCAAGTTTTAACAAGTAAACCAACCAAAATATAACCATCCATCAACATTTACTGCAAGGATAGTTTATAATCTGAACAAAATATTAGACTTATGCACTGCAGAACTAGTATCCTGCAACCTTCAGGTGTGTTGAGTCAAATGAATGACTCGTTACCAGACCTCTGCAGAACTGCAAGACTGAATGTTTGTGAGGAAATTCAGATGTGTTGGCAGAAACATGCATCTAAAATTAGCTGAACTTGGACACAAACAATACTACTGTGTTAGAATGGCCTAGTCAAAGTATTAGAACTTAATCCAGTCTGACTGAGCTCAAGCAAGTATTTACTTTGCGTTGGTCTATCCTGTAACATCCTATTAACACACATTAATATTTGCAGAAATTAAAAGACAAAATGTAGAAAAGCTCAAAAGGTATGAAAATTTGTGCAAGACTCTGTTTACAAATGTCCAGCAGGGAAATACAACACATTCTGGAAAATGTTAAACAAATAAAATGTCATCTTTATAAAATGTCTTCCAGACATTGTTGATTTTCTATGACATTTTGCTGAAGTTCAGTTTGCATTTTGTAAATAAAAAGCAATTATTCAACAATTGCTGCTCTTTTTAACCAATAATTAAAAAAACAATACAGTGTAAAAGAAAGAACCTCAGTCTAATAGGCATTTTGAGCTAATTTATATGAATCTGATGTGAAACTCTTGGCTTTTTTGGCTGTAAATATGAAAGGACTGTACACAAAGTCTGCTAATTGCCACCTAACAACATAAATTGCTAAAGCAATTATGCATGAGTAGAACAAGCTTCTCTTAAATATATTTCATTTCAGAGGCAAATGGGTCATTCGGTAACAAATGATTAATTGTTTAAAAATCAACAAACTGCATAATAAATTAGTTCTGCGTTTGATGATCAGCACCCATGCAACTTCAAACAGCCACATTCAACAATTCATTCATTTGCATCTGTATGCCACAACGACCACAGCCGTTGTAAATACACGACCACCTCCAGCCGCTTTCTGCTGGAGACGGTCCGGGTAGAAATAAACGGAGAGGCGCATCGTTTTCTTAAACTTGAGCGAAAGAAGAACACAGTTGACATTTCACCAGAAAACATCAGATCAGATATGAGAAAATGAACAGCAGCTCTTGAGGACTGTGGAAACCCACGCATGTGTGATCGGGAGTTATCAGAGACGTTTTGTTCCACGCTAACACTTGAAACTGCCAGGATGTGTTTATTTTGTGATCTCTGATTGAAATTACTCTGCCTGTGTTTTAATTTAAAAAACTAGACTCCTTCATTTGTACATTAGTCTTATGTTCATCTTTCTTTGGTCACAATTAATGGACCTCAATCATTTTGTTGCAGCTATACAGAGTACAAGTAAAATTTGAGTAAATTTGGAAATATGAAGAAAAGACAAGATTAAAACAACCTCATTATGTTGATCCGGTCTGTTGTAGTGAAGAGTCAAAACTCTCAGTTTGCCAGTGGGTCTAAGTTCCTACCTCATCTGTGGTCATGGGCTCTGAACAAAAATGTTCAAGCAAATGAGTTTCCTCTACAACACATGTGTCAAACTCACGGTCTGGGGGCCAGATCTGGCCCGCCGTAGCTTTTTATGTGGCCCTCTAGACTCCAATTTACATCAATGTCACTCCAGTTTTTCCACAAATCTGCAAAATTCATACAAAATCAACAGATCCCCACATTTTTTTTGGTTTTACTCTAATTTTTCCTCCAAATTGTCCAAAAACATTCGACTTACGCGACTGCTGCCTCAGCCTTACTTGAAGTTATAGTCTGTGTCCACTACAGCGATTAATAAAAAGTCACATAAAATATCATAGATTAGCGCAAATATCTTAAGAAGTCCTTACAAATATTTCTAAATTAGCATTACAAGATCTGTGATTTTGATTACAAAAAAAAACAAAACAAAAACAATCATAAAATCCTGGTTTGGAGTTAGCTGTTGATTGGTTCATTGGCTGCGGGGGCGGGACAAAGAACAGATCTCTGGATCAGAGGAGCACTAGACTTTCTCCATGGCTGTAATTTTAATATGCTGCATCAATAAATTCCCGTCATAATCTATTCTTACCCTACACTGGGATTACAATCGCCTCTCCAGCCATAGCACCAATAGAACCGGGTCGAACAGAGCCAGGGCTTTAGATTTTTGCTAAAAATTAAAATGAGTTTGACGCTCCTGCTCTACAAGGTGAAGATAATGGATTGATCTCTATTCGCTGATAAACTATGTCTTTAGTGAATTTTACTGTCTTTACAGAAAAGCCAGACTTGTGGCTCTAAAACACCAGAAGAACTGAATTTCAGAAAACTGCTTTACAGGATATGTTTTGCAGGCTCCCTCTATAAAAACATCTTTTTTTCTGGAAGCTGAGCTGGGTGTCACCAAAACAAAACAGAGTCTGCGACAATAGGTTGGTTTAGTTTTGTAGCTATTTCAAGTAGAAAACAGAGGAAAGTGTAGCGGCATTATTTCCATTCGTTTAGTGACGGTGAGCAGCAGGAACGGTACCGACTCATAACAATAGAAAGCCGAGCTGTACTCTTCCTTCCTCAGCTTACCCAGGGGTCCTGGGCAACTGCTTGGGGAAATTAGGAATAAAAACAGGATTAAATTAAAAGTCACCGGAACCCAAGAAAACAATTGTTGAAAATCACAAAAAGAAACTGTTTTGCTTCTAAATTGCTCCTTTTGCCATTTTGGTGATCCCAAAAGACTCTGGATCCTTACATGAACATTAGGAGCTGATGCTAATTGATGTATTATGAAATAGAAAAATGTAGAAAAGAGTGGAGGACGTATCGTCATTGACTAGCGCCCCATAGATTAAGCCTGTCAGTTTCTTTTCCAACGCTTCTGGCAAGGGAGGCTCAGAAGGAATACATTTTTTAAGTAGAGCTGTAAGCACCAGGACCATAATAATGACATCATCTTCAGCTGCAGCCAAAATAACCATGACCATCTTGCCCATTTAGAATCAATGCACCTCAGTCTCTGCTGTTTTACACCAGCTCCTCTAAGTCTGTGTCTTTTGCACGGGCCGAGATCCAGAGCAGCGCAGTAGTCAGAGGTGATGAAGCCAGCATCCGTCGGAGGAGCTTGGATATTCCTTTCCAAGTGAGCAGCAGGGACAGACTACAGACGTGTGCCATTCCTTGGCAGAAGAGAGAAAGAGAGCGAGAGGAGAGGGAAAAAAAGGACTGATATGAAACAGAATCAGTCATTCTCTGTCTACTTTCAGCAGCACTGGTTCAAGCTTCCCACCACAAACGCTTCAAATATGCTCAAAACTGATGTGAAGGTTTTGAAATTCCCATGGACTTCAATAACGCAACTCTGCCTTCTGTCTTCAGGTTTTACAATAAAACCTCTGCAAAGCTCTAAATCACTCTCTCTGCAGTTCTAGATGTGTGAGGAGAAACATATGGGGGATATCTTTCATTTTCAATTTTAAAAATACCCCACAGCACTTGATAGCTTTTAATTTAAACCCAAACACATTGATGAAGAATAGATAATAACATGATGAAAACGATTGGATATTTTCTCTGTTTTTAATTTACTGCACATCAGATAAATGATGTGTGTATTAATAAAAACAAAGCTTAACTGAGATTGCAGTTTTTTTCTCTTTCCATTCATTTGACAGGATAGTTTTGTATGTTTGATGCACGTTAGTGACAAGTATGTAATTTGCATTAATTATCACTTTGAAGCTTCAATCAGCACACAGTCATGTTTATAGATTTGTGTTTCTCACATTTGTCATTGAGATATGTTTTCAGTGAAGGAGAACGTTCTGTTTTTGAAAAACAGAAACGAGACAAGTACATATTATGTCCGGCTAAAAGCTTCAGAGATCTATGTAGTGACAGTTTAATGAAATATCCAAACGGCGCTGCTGAGTTGTCAATGACCCATCACTCACTGGGTAAAGTTTAAAGATTTTAACACAGATGCAAAAATCAATAAAGGACACAAAGGAATGCCAGCACCTGTAAATATATGAGGTGGATTGTAGCTTAAAAGAAATACAGCACTTCTGTGAAGGAAAAAAAGTGAAAACATTGAGGCTAAATTACTGCTGTAGTTTATGATCGACCCTGCTGCTCAGGGCAGAGCTGTTCTCTGCATCCACACTCGACTGGAGGGGGTAAAGAAAACCTGACACATTTTCTAACCCTCCAGGTCCTTCTCATGCACTCTAGCTCTCCAATTTAGAGACTTAATGGTTAATTTCACAAATATATATAAAAAAAAATACACTAACCCAAACATATACATATGCATTTCTAGTCAACAGTTGCGCTTGAGTGCAACCTTTTCGTTCCAAATAGTAAGCCTCTGCAGCGTAATTTCAAGCTGAGGGAAACGCAAAGTGTGCAATGCGCTCTGGTATACACATGGCCACCAGAAAGCCCCGAGGAAGGGAAACGTCCCCCGCCGCTGCCTACGGTTGTTTAACTCACCGACATTAAGAATTTATGAGCTTAAAGATTCAACCGGCGCTCTCCATGTGCGACTTGCGACATATTGTGGGAAGTGTTGCAGCAGAGCAAGCAAGTTGCTTTGTTGATGCATGTTTGTCCAGATATGGTTGTGCAATGCAGCGGGAGAATAGACACGCTTCCTTAAGGAAACTCTGCTGGTTATTTCAATATCTTTGTTCATGGTGAGTAATGTTCGATGAGTTTTGATTCAAAGTGTTTTGAAAAAACTATTTGTTGTACTTTTTCCTCGTTTTGATTTATTACAACTAAAACTTTCAATTAATTTTACTGGGATTTCATGTGTTAGACAGAAAAGCGTTTATTTGTGAAGGACAATGATACACGATTCAAACTATTTACTCTGATATCCCTAAACAAACCCATATGCAACCAGTTTCCATCAAAAGTTTCTAGTAAGGAGAGTTGAACTGTGTGTGATTTAGTGAATCCAGATATTCTGTGAAAGCCTCACAAGTTTAGTAAACATTCATAAACAAACGTCATGGTTTAAGGCAGGACATTATCGTATTGTTTATCATTTATCGGAATAAATTCCTTGTTATGATTGTCATGGTTTGAGTTTTTCTGTGTGTTTATTTTAAGTTTCTGTGTTTTCTGAGTCTCTGTGTTGTTCTGTCTTCCCCTTGATTGTTCCCAGGTGTGTCTCGTTCCCTGATTACCTCCTGTGTATTTAATGTCACCTGTGTTTCTGTGTCTTCGTCAGGTCCTAGTCGTTTGTAGTCGCTAGTCGTTTGTCTTCCCAGTCGTCTGTCCGTCCATCCTACCGTGCTGTCATTCGTATTTCCAGTTGCTACCAGTGTTGAACCTTAGCTTCGGCTCAGCTGTGCTGCCTGGGTTTGTGGGTTAAGGTTCTGGACTACTTTCATCATTAAAATCATCTTCATTCACTTCAACCAGGGTCTGTTGCGTCTGCCTCACCACCTTACACTGCAACATTTCTGACAATGATAAGTATTCTGATTTATCGTGTTGTTGATAAACTCCAACTAATGATGTTTAAATCTGTCCATATTGTTAGTTTTAATATTTTCTCCACTCTTTGTTCAATTAGAGTATTGATAAATACCAATAAATTCCAAAATATGATTAAATGCAGTTACTGTGTGCCGTTCAGTGATATAAATCACAGTTCTGTATGTGTTTTGTGTCGTAAAGAGGCATATTTCAAATGTTTTTCAAGAGCGGTATTTGTGTTGTGTTATGATGCGTCATGCAGTCACGACCAAACGGCTACCTATTAAATAAGTAGTTAATAGGTTAATAGATGTGATGTTTTTAAGATGTAAAGCACTTTGAACTGCCTTATTGCTGAAATGTACCATGCAAATGAAGTCAACTTGACTTCTTTGTCATACTTTTATTGCTATCATAGTAACCTTTAAGTCCATATCGCTCACCCCCAGCATGATGATGATGAGGGAACGCAGCAGACAGGTCAGGGATGAAGCAGGATTTTCTGAAAAGGTGGGGCAAAGAAAAGCTTTTGTTGAAAGAAATAAAAAGATGCAGAAAATGTGTAAGCGAACTGCACTGATCAGATTAGACTAAAACTGACCTGCTGGTTATGTGTGCAGGAAAACTAACCATGAAAACAACGCCTCCACTATGAAATATGGATGAAGAAATGACTTTTCTGTGAAGAAATCTGGTCAAAGTGGATGGGAAAATATGTGGAGCTAAATACTCGACTTTTAGATCGGAGCAGAGATTTACCTTCCAGAGCAACACCCAGAGCCACAACATGTTCCAGCCACAAAACTAAGGATTAATGCTGAATGTTGGGAGAACCTGATGCTTACAGTCCAGTCTGAGCAGATATGCAAAGATGGTAGAAGGAAATCCCCATTTTTGCAGTTGCAATTGCAGCTAACGGTGATTCCACAAAAGCATGCCACACATTTCAGATTTATACACAGATATTGCTTTTGCTCTCACTTCAGTTATCTACAATAAGTAAATAAAATAGACTGTGGTGCAGATAGTTTTTAAGTAATGGAGACCCATATTTTTTTAAGTAGTGATAAATACTCTCACATTTTTAATGCACTGTCTCAATTTAAGCTTCTAAAAATTAAAGAAGTTTAAAACAAATATCTCAATTTTCCCGAAAAATGATATAATCTTCATTTAGAACCCAATCACGATTGATTAGCAATGATTGGATGTGGCTCAGAGCCTAAATGATCGTCATGGACAGAATATTGATTGGGGTCTAAATGAAGACTTCTGTTTCAATAGAGAAAGGAAGCTGATGTGCTTCATTATTATTCTGGAGGAGCGTTTTTGTTTTTCTTCGGGGTGAAGGAGTCTGGGGGGCAAGATGGACAACCTGGACTAACAGAACCGAGCGGCGGCTGCGGACGCTAGGTGTCACCCTTGTGACTTTGAAATCGGCCTGCCTCCCGACAGGATCGAGCAGGGTGGGTGTAGGGGAAGAGAAAAGTGTGTGGGGGGTGTGTGTGTGTGTGTGTGTGGGTTTGAGAGAAAGAAGCCAGCTGTTAGCGAGTGTATCTAAAGAGGAGGAGGAGGAGTGAGATTTCAAGAAAAGAGGATGCAGTATGTGCAGAACTTCATTTTCAGTTTAATTTTTTTTCCTCTCATTGCCTTTGCGAGGTTTTTTTCTTGAATGGTGTGGCGTGTGGAGCGCTTGGTGGTTGTGCACATCACAAAGAGCCGCAGCTAGAACGTCGGCCTGAATTACACGGAGATAAGAGAAAAGGGTCGCTTTGAATAATGGCCTAATTGATGTGTTGTTCCTTTTATTATGATGATGAGCTCCACACTGTAGGTCAGCACTCTCCTCTTTATTAACTTAATAACAAGCGTTTTCATATACTGACTGAAGCATATTTATTTTTATATGAGAGAAGCTAATTATAGCTTTAATGAAGCAGGTTGTAGGTTGACTCTATATTATCCTAAAGCAGCAAACTATTTGGAGTGGAGCTCAAATGCCTTATTGATTGGAAAATCTTTCAAAATGTAATTTTAAAACCTGCTTTATTGATTTGTCAATATTTCTTTCCAACATGGAAACTTAAGCCATATCTATTATTCAGCTGTTATATTGGTAGTTGTCTCATTATTGCAGCTTAAGTTGGGCTGTACATTAAACAACAAGTAACCATATCAGCATGTAAATGGTGTAAAATGATATAAATGCAGTTGCAATCAACAGGCTCATGCTTGACTTTGACATGCAGAAGGTCACAGGAAGTTCATTCTCTACTGTCTTTTTCAGTCGTGTTTAACTGGAAAGACTGACATCAAACACCCTGAGGCCTCAGGCATCCTCAATCAAACATGTAATGAAAAACATTGTGACAACTCTTTCCCATCAAAGCCGGCCCAAGGCAAGGCAAACTATGCAGCTGCTTTAGTCCTCCAGACCAGCAGGGGTCCCCCAAGTCTGCTTAACCCAGAATATACATCTTTACACTTTCAAATGTGTAGTTATGTTTAAGGAAGAGCCTACGTCTAAATGATAATTAGCTAAAGTTTGTAAATAGCCAAATTAAAAGCAATGAATTCTCACAAGATATAGATTTCAGATATTCTTATTTGTATTTAATGAGCCTCCTTTTGAAGTGTTGATAAAAGCAAAATTTTATTATACTTAAAAATATATATTTTATCATAAAATGTAAAAACTGAGAAGTGTAGAAACTGTAAAATTGCAGAGAAAAATATTTCCTTTTTTTTAGTACTATGTGATGTCACAAATGATAATTGCCTGCTGTGAAAAGTCTTTGAGAACCTAAAAAAGTCCTGGTGCATTTAATATGCCTTCAGACCCGGACCAAAGCATAAGCAAACTAAGCTGCTGCTCATGATACCACATAAGAGGCCACAAAATATTCATCTTGCACACCTTAATTTTTATCAGTGAAGAAATAGCAATTTTCTATAAGTTAATTCACTTTAACTGGGATGCTCTTCCTGACACATGACTGCTAAACCACACTTTGACTGCTGTAATAAATAATGGCAAGTGCTTAATGTGAGGGCTAAGCAACACACATTCTGGGACATGGTGATTTAATTTTTATTTTACTAGTACACTATAAAATGTAGTGCTAGTATGGATAGCATAGGGGTTGGATCATTTTAAAATAAACATTTTTGGTGCTGCTTTCTGAACTTGAAAGCGTTATAATTTGTGCATTGGATAGGGATTTACTGGAAGTGTCACTAAAAATCTTTTTCTATTAAACACTTACTAAAATTTCAGCATGTAAAACATTTGATAGAAATGTACGACTGCATAAAAATCAGTAAAATAGTGCTCCCTCTAG
This sequence comes from Brachyrhaphis roseni, assembly GCA_903066815.1. Taxonomy (NCBI): domain Eukaryota; kingdom Metazoa; phylum Chordata; class Actinopteri; order Cyprinodontiformes; family Poeciliidae; genus Brachyrhaphis; species Brachyrhaphis roseni. The sequence goes on from CAEFZY010069230.1 coordinate 96,335, forward strand.
CTCCAGTTAAAATATTGCTTTTTAACAACGTACTTTTTCTGTCAGACATTTGCTCTTACCAGAAATATTTTACATTTACCGCTTGCTTCCCTCAGGAAGGTCACTGGTGCTGCACTACCTCCAGCGCTCATTTCCAGTGTTAATAATCATTAGTTTCTGTGTAAATATCCACGTGATGCAAACGTGACACAGGTGTAAAGCTTCATTATTTTGTTGGAGCTCCATAGTTAGAAGAATAGTTTGGTCTTGTGTCTCTGTCAAGTTTTCCACCTCCAGGTCCAACTAATCTGGATTTATAATAAAGATGACAAGAAAGTTTTCTTCTGCAGGTATATTACTGCCCATGAGGAGAGCCTCACTTCCAACATCCTGAATTATTAGTTTAATCAAAACAATGACCTGAAATCCAAATCTTTTCAGAGTCCCATAAAACACCACGATGACCTGGATTTTTATTATTCTCTGGTTCGGCAAATACCACCAGCTCAGAGGTCCACAAACTTTTTTTTTTTTAAAAATGACGAAAACACTGAGCCACTGGTGAAGATTTACGGTGAAAAGTCTGACTATAAATTCATGGTGCTTGTTGCAGAAGAGAAAACGAGCAAAATTCTGGAAAGTTACCCCTCGTAACCTCTCCTCTGCGTCTCTGCTGCGTTAAAAACACGGTTCCTCTTTTTTTTTTTTCTCTACTGTGGGCCCCCGTGAATCCCTCTCAGAGATCCACTCCCATGGTGATCCCCCCCCCCCACATCCCCACGGAACCATACTTCTGGAAGCAGCCCTAACGACCATCTAATTTCGTGTTTAACGTGTACACCATAATTGCCTGTAGAGTCTTCCATCTGCAGGAGAACAGGTAGTTGGCCGCGTTTCATTGCTCTACTTCGCCCCACCCACCAGCAGCTCCGGCCCTCCTGAGTAACCCCTGATTGGCTGAGGGGATTGCGGGTCCTGAGACTGAGCGCTCAGCTCGGAGCTGCGCGTCTGCCAGTGTGCACCAGCGAAGCGAGAGGAGCGCTTGTTGGAGTCAACTAGACAGCCTACTGGCAACGAGTGGTGATTTCTTTTTTTTTTTTTTTTTTCTCATCCCTCTCTCTGCCTCAGTCAGGCTGGATATAGGCTACAGCGCTTCAGTTTCTCTGCAGCCACACATAAGATGCGTTTTGAACGTACAGTAAGCTCTGGCATCGCCTCATCCCAACTGGCTGCATTTTCAGCGGATTTTTTTTCTCTTTTTGTGCGCCTGGACTATTGACTGGGATCTGTTTTAGCCTTTCCAAGTGAGATGCGAGGGAATTAATTAGGAAGTGAAAGCTTGAAGACTTGAGGAGGGGGTTGGAAGAAGGACTAAATCTGCTGGAAATTAAAAGGTAATCGGGAGTTTGAGTGATGTGATGAGACATTCTTTCAACTGCACCCCTTTTACGCAAAAAGATATCCGGACTGTTGAACATGTCCTTGCTTGAATATCTTCTTTTTTTTATTGAGATGCGATTTTCAAGAGGATTTTCTTAAATTGCTGCTTCTAATTAAAAAGAGTGATTGTTTTTATCCAAAGAAAAGGACGACCTGAATATCGACCCCCTGTCAGGTCGGGGCGGTGAAATTCACACAGACTTTTCAGCCACATCACTCCATCTGCGCGAAAGATAAAGATTTCTGCGGACTTGAGTCTCTGCAGCATTTTTTCTCCTCCCTTTTACTCTCTTTAAAAAAAAATGGACACTTTAACATATGAATCGTGCGTAACATCAGTTTTCTGCTCTTTGAGAGCTGCGCGGATTTCCACGACTAAATCCCAACTGTAAGAAGATTCAGCATGTTTTTACTATTCTGTCGCGCTCAGTGTTTCTCCCGCTGCAGCAGACCGGAGGATGTGCTCTGCCTGAGAAGAATCAAATAGGCACTTGTTAGAATTAGAGCTCATTGACTGCATATAGAACAGACATTCAATCAAACTTAGTTTTTTTTTAAAGAGATGATTTATTTGCGCGTTTTTTTCTCCTATTTTTGACGCGCATCCTTGTGCGTAATTCTTCAGAAAAACTCAACAGGTTCAACTGCAAGCCCTGGAGATGGAATTAATACAACTAGCCTCCGTTTTTCTTTTATTCTGGGTCGGAACTGAGGCTGTTATCAACCTGAAATATGGAATAAACGAGGAGATGAAGCCCGGGTCGGTGATTGGGAACGTTACGAGGGACGCGCTCAAGCAGGGATTTCAGATTGCGCCGCAGCCTCCTTACTTGAGGGTTATTTCCAATTCAGAACCGCGATGGGTGGAACTCAGCCCGGCCGGGATTCTTACAACCCAGATGAAGATAGATCGGGATGTAGTTTGCAGACAGAACCCGAAGTGCATTATTTCCCTAGAAGTGATGTCAAACTCCATGGAGATCTGCGTAATCAAAGTTGAAATCGAGGATTTGAACGACAACGCGCCCCGGTTCCCGACGAGCCACATTGACATAGAAATTTCCGAGAACGCATCCCCTGGTACCAGGTTTCCCCTAGAGGGTGCGAGCGATCCGGACTCGGGGATCTTTGGAGTGCAGTCCTATTCCATCACCCCAAACGAGCTTTTCGGACTAGAAATAAAAACTAGAGGGGACGGATCCAAGATCGCAGAGCTTGTTGTGCAGAAATCTTTAGACAGAGAGACCCAGTCCTACTATACGTATGAAATCAGCGCAGAGGACGGAGGAGACCCTCCGAAGATAGGCGCGGTCCAGTTAAACATTAAAGTGATAGATTCTAATGACAACAACCCCGTTTTTGACGAGCCGGTTTACACGGTGAATGTGATGGAGAACTCCCCCATCAACACATTAGTCATAGACCTGAACGCCACGGATCCTGACGAGGGCACTAATGGAGAGGTTGTGTACTCGTTCAACAGTTACGTCACCGAGAAAACGAGGGAGGCTTTCAAAATTGACCCCAGGACGGGGATCATCACCGTCAACGGCGTGTTGGATTACGAGACCACGCAGATCTATGAGATCGACGTCCAGGCCAAAGATCTGGGTCCCAACTCCATCCCGGCTCACTGCAAAGTCACAGTGAACGTGATGGACACGAACGACAACCCACCTGTGATCAGCCTGCTCTCGCTGAACACGGAGATGGTGGAAGTGAGTGAGAACGCGCAGCGTGGGTATGTGATTGCGCTGGTGAGGGTGTCAGATAAGGACTCGGGGGCCAACGGGAAAGTGAAGTGCACCCTGCAGGGCAATGTTCCCTTCAGGCTGCAAGAGTATGAGAGCTTCTCCACCATTCTGGTCGACGGGAGGCTGGACAGAGAGCAGAAGGACACCTTCAACCTGACCATCCAGGCAGAGGACAGCGGCATCCCTCAGCTACGCGCCACCAAATCTCTGGTGGTCAAAGTCACAGATGAGAATGACAATCCGCCACACTTCCTGAAGCCCCACTATCAAGAGATGGTGATGGAGAACAACCTCCCAGGTTCCTGTCTGCTGGCTGTGTCAGCAGAGGACCCAGACCTGGGCATGAACGGCACACTCTCCTACTCTATAGTCCCTGGTGAGATTAAGCACATGGATGTAAACACATACGTGAGCATAAACCCATCAGGCCGCATTTACTCCATGAGATCATTCGATCATGAATACACCAGGACTTTTGACTTCAAAGTTCTGGCAAGAGACAATGGCAACCCGTCCTTGTCCAGCAACGCCACAGTTCGCATTGTGGTGCTGGACGTCAACGACAACACTCCTGTGATGACAAACCCTCCGCTGGTCAACGGTACAGCGGAGGTCTCCATCCCGAGGAACGCCGGGGTGGGGTACATGGTGACCCAGGTGAAAGCTGATGACTATGATGAAGGGGAGAACGGGCGGCTGACCTACACCATCTCAGAGGGCGATAGGGCCTTCTTTGAGATCGACCAGGTGAATGGAGAGGTTCGCTCCACCAGGATGTTTGGGGAGAACGCCAAGTCCACCTATGAGATCACAGTGGTGGCGAGGGACCATGGCAAACCCTCCCTCTCTGCCTCGGCCTACATCGTGGTGTACCTCTCTCCGGATCTGAACGCCCAAGAGACCATCGGACCCGTCAACCTGTCTCTCATATTCATCATCGCCCTGGGCTCCATTGCAGCCATCCTCTTCATCACCATGATCTTTGTGGCGGTCAAATGCAAGAGGGACAACAAGGAGATCCGGACATACAACTGCAGGTACTGAACGAACACAGAAAATGTGAATGTCAGGGTTCCTACAAATGTTCATATTTCAAAATTCATTTTTTTTTTCTACATTCAAATTTATAAAGAGTTCAGCCAGTGGCGGTTCTGATATGAAAGGGGCCCTGGGCAACCGGATCCCTCAGGCCCAATCTTTATGTTCCTCTCAAACTGCATAAACATTACAAAAGCACTTTTTGTGTGTTTTCACAAATGTGAAAAAAGTTGGTTTTTTTAATTACTTTTTCTAAGAAAATAGTATTTCATGTAAAGTAATCAGTTTCAGATTTGATTTATCTATTTTATATTTTCAGCTTGATATAAAAAATAAAATAAATTTACCTTAAAAACTTTAGTTAAGTATAAAATTATCAGAACCTGTGATCAGATACATACTTTAGAGACAATTTCACTCTGTATTCATTCCAACAAAGGAGAAGGAAAATGGAAATAGCAATTAAAAATATGCTCAGGGCACAAGTGGCAGAAATATATAAGTATAATTTTGATGAATCACTCGTGCCGCCCCTGACAAAAGAGCACCCTGAGTGGTGAGCCATATATAAAGAAACTACGACTGGTTTCAACAATTCTTGTAACATAAATATGTGGATATTTTGAGGACAAAATGTTCCTCCACATTCCAGAATAACAACCCAATTCACAAACAAAAGATCCAGGTAAAACAGAGGCAAAAAAATCCAATCAAATGGCTGCTATGAATGTAAAAAGCCCTTCATTTTTCAAAAATTAAGAATATTTTAGATAATGAAACCAAGAATGATGTCTGTTTTTATCCAAACTTTGTCAATTTTAAAATCAGATTCCAGATTTTTTACAAAGTCAGGGAGTTTATCACAACATCTTGTGTATTTGAGCCACAACATACGTACCTAATTGGCTTTTATTTTCTGTAAAATAATGCTTCTGAGGGCTGTTTTAGTTTTAATTATGGCATATAGACACTTCAAAATCTATGCCAGTACAACTTGTCAAATATGGCTCAATATGGTTTATGTTGTCCTACATTAACAATACTTTAAATCACAGCTGGTGATATGCACTATCTTTTTGTTTACTAAGAAAAGGTTTCCACACCCATTTAAGAAATGGCAGATTCATTATCAAACCCTTATCTAAGACGAAATGTAATAATTTGTCTTCATTTTTAACGAGTGTGCATTAAAGGATGCCCTCTATGTATGAATCAATGAAAAAACTCCTCTTTCTTTTTTTTTTTCTAGCGGAAATTGCATTTTTAAAATATTTAGATAAATCAAAATCCTGACTTTTTCCAGAATGTGTAGGAACCCTGGAATGTGTGTGAATGCGATTGTGCCAGTTGACAGTGCATTGCTTTTTTTATCATGCAGCATGTAGAGGCCCTGTATGTGAGGACTGCAGATCGTTTCTCTCCCCCTCCTCTCCCTTTTCTCTCTCTCCCTTCTCGGCTCCACAGCTGAAGTAGACCTAAATGAACCCGACTGCTTTAAATCAGACACATTCTGCTGAGGCCCACTGTTCTGCATTAAGGCAAACGGTGATTGATGGATTTAATCCTTCCATTGTAACCAATTGACTCATAAATACGACGGTTCGACTGTCATGTTCAATTTGCGGATGTGTTGCCGGACAATTAACGTCCTGCTGCCTCAATGGCAGTCCGGGACATTTATTATTTAACGTCCACCGTGGCTGATTGGCTGTTATCAGCTTTAATCTGCTGTGATTATGGACAGTCCTCCAGGATCACTCCGATTCCCCTCTGTTTTCATCAAGACACATCAGAAGGAGCTACTCTAAAATAAATGTAGGAGATTAGGCTTGTGCCTTAGAAGATATTATCAGTTACATCAGTGTCATGAACTGTTAGGAGGCAGGTTTATGGATAAAAGCAGCTGATTATTTCCCCCTCTTTTGGTGCATTTCTGGAAACTCTGTTTTCTTCATCAATCTGAGCATCAGCTCTGGCTTTGATTTCCCTGCATGTGTCACATTACGACTGTAAAATTTACATATAGATTGGATTTGAGAATTTAACCTGAAGCTATAGCCGTATTTTGTTTCTGACATAATTTTGTTGATTTGAGGTTCACCTCATTATTTTTAAAAGGAGAAGAACTGCAGAAAAATGAGCATAATAGTAATACGATTTTTATTTCTACGGTACTGATTTAAAGTTTTCTTTTTCCCAAATGTTTTCAGCTGACAAGATTAGATATGGAAATTAAGTATTTCTTGACGGAAAGCATCAGAAATGATTGCTGCTCCACATTTGAGAGTTGACCCGGAGAAGTCATCTTTCCTGTCTGACTAAAAATACTTTTCCAGATGTAATTTTGAATTAGCTTTGAATGAAAATAGAGGGAAAAAAATCTGTGAAGTTACAGCTTGATTAAAAACATTTGCTCTTATTTAAATGTCACTCATACATTTTGTGCAGCGAAGGCACAGTGACAGACAAACAACAAATTCGAAATTCAAAACTGCTCCCAGTACTTTCCTCTCTCCCATTGTGAGCCCGTCTCCCCGCTGGGAGCTTTAATCAGCGCTGATGTGCTCTGCTTCTCAGTCACCACCTCGAATATGAGGAGCAGTTATCTCCAATTTATTGCTTGTCCTCTGTCAGTCTGTCTCGCTCTGAAGTTCTCTCTTCCAAGATTTCGATTTGGGCATAAGGCGGAGAGAACATGTGAAAACGAAGGATGGGAAAAAGAAGGAGAGATGTATTTTCTACCAAGTTCTTCCCTCTGCATCAAGAAGTAGCTGATTGAGGTTATGTGCTTGTAACAAGAGACAAATGAAAAGACAAACAAAAAAAGTGATAGCCCTGGTGCTGCACTGGGGTGAATACCAAAGACCAGTGTGGCTGAGTAGAGCAGAGAAATTTCAGAAAGTGACAGGAACAGAGATTGCAATTTCACAGATATCTCTATCCTTGTTATGGATCTAATAAAGGACATAAGCCACAGGGATTATCTTATCGAGTTAGATTCTGCCTTTCAGAGTTTTGAGTCAGTAGAGATTGTAAAGTAAAATTTTGAAAAAAAAACCAAAACAGCACCAGACATGATGGTAAATATGTCCTGTGAGGGCTGTAGTCATCACTGGACTACTTAACATCTGTTATTCTGAGGAAAAACTGCAAGGATCTGCAAAGAGTAGACATTTCCCCCAATGTGAGCATCCTTTGATAAAGCATAGCTCTGCTGCTCATTTGCTCTTATTAAAGTCAAAATTCTCAGCTTCAGTTTGCAGAAGTCACAGAGAGCCGTCGAACAAATTTGAATCTGCAGTTCTCTTGCTTTCCTATATTGCTTGTGGGCCTGCTTGCTAATGAAAGAGAAAACTGGAATCAGTGAGTGTTCTGTGCTCTGAATATGATTGCATATACCGGTGGTGCTTCTCAGGTTCAGTGTGTTCCTTTTCGTTTTGCTTCTGTGGTTTTGGCATGTTTGCATTTTCAGCCTGTTTGTGACATGTTGATTGTTGAGCATGCAAATGCAAACAAACATTTACGACGGCTCCACTGCAGGCCGGGTGTGGTGGGTCACCTCTGTGTGCCGTTTCACACTCGCACAGGGGCTTTGAACAGGGCCGGATTTTAGGAGGAAGTGGGCCAGAGCCAGCTTTGGTGTCCTGTCCACACAGGTTGCGTTTACTGTTGCAACAGAGTAATAGGTACACATAATTTTGAAGGTGTTTAGGGAGTACTAGTAATTTTTCTTCATTGCCATTTTGTGCCTTTGCAGCTTTGCTGATTTCGTACCCGACTACTTCGGGTAAGGAATGGAGCCATCTGCCAACCACGCATAAATTTGTGCCTTCCAGAATGACATTTCAGGCCTATTTTGACAAGCAACAATTTAAAGTAATACTTGTGGTGTAGAGTAAGGAAATGAGGTTATATGACTGCAATAAATTATATATGTCAGCAGGAGGTCACTCAGTAACTGGGGTCTGATCAGGGCTCAAAATGTGTCATATTTTGTAACTGGACCCAAAAGGAGATCAGAACCAAAATAAGTAGAAATTCAGAACATCATAGTTATTTGAATTAAATTATGTGAGAGATTTGAGTGTTTTATGAGCATTAAAGGTTCTAAAACTAAACAAAAAGCTTTACAGGCCCTGGTTTATAAATATTTAACTGTATAGAAGTTAGAGAAAAATAAATTATTATGCATATTTATGAAGCAGAGATACAACGTTGCAAAGGTGCATATTGACTGAGTCTTTCTAGGCCTTGTCCACATTAAAATAGTGTTTCTGAAACAATCTTTGTACTTGTCTTTTCTCAAAGGTTTCTCATAAAGGTGGCACCATTTGTAGGAATGTCTTCTTCCATACAAAAATGTACCCAAACTGGTAAAGTATGGAAGTGAGTACCAGTAACTCGGTCACTGAAATACATCAAAACAAAAGAAGGCTTGCAATGAAAAAGAAATCTAACAAAAGTGAAACATTGTTGCAGTTCTAATATTATGCAGACCTGGAGTATGTATATATTTCTGTGGCTGCGTGGTTTTGGACTTTTGCCTCAGTTTACTTGTACCATCTCAAGTACCCCTATCGTGCTTTTGCAATTCAAGAGCAAGGAAAACACAATGCCTTTGGTAAACAATGCATCAGCATCAACTTACAAGGTATTTAACACTGTAGTGTACATAATTTATTAGATAAAACAAGCTACCATGACACAGCATACCACAACTACTCCTCAAAGATTGTAGCAATAACCCTTAAAAAAAACTTTTTTAATCTCGTAAAAAGCTATGCAACCGCTCTGTCTGTGCTGATGAAAATATGCTAGCATGGGAAGCTTGAAAGTTAAACTGAATCTGATGCTTTGCTATGTATGCTTTCTGATTAATTTGGCAAATAAATTATCTATCTAGGGATACTCATAGAGCATTGATTTTATATTCCAAAATATTCAATTCACCAACTACACTGCAAAAAACCAAAATCTTATGAAGTATTTTCAAGCTAGCTTTTAAATTACTAACTTGCAAGTAAGTTTTCTGCAAGATGTAGGGGCTTATTTTAAGTCAATAAAATAAGCCCCTGCTTATTAAGATGTACTTTTTCTATATTGATGAAAAAGTACAAGTTCCTTATAATGTGGGAAAACTACTTGTTTTGCAAAAAAAGATGAGTGTGTAACACTACAGCTAAAGTAACATACCTTGTCCTGAATTACTCACCCTTGATCCCAATACATGTACACCTTCAAGAACGGAAGCACAAAAAGCAACACTCATATTTCCTAAATGACTTTATGCTACAAAGAATCTACTTCATTTCCTCATATCTTAATGCACCACCAACAAGCCAAGATAGAAAACAGCAGCAGCTTTAAGTCCGGCCCTGGCTATGAGCTTTCGTCTGGCACCCCACCCAGCATGACGAGGCCGAGGCTCTTTGACTGTGTGGGCTTGGTTGGGAAAGACAGAGCACTGCTTTATTGAGTCTGTTCAGTTTCTTCTACTTGCGCAGGGTGGCGGAGTACTCCTACGGCAACCAGAAAAAATCCAGCAAGAAGAAGAAGCTGAGCAAGAACGACATCCGCCTGGTGCCCCGAGACGTCGAGGAGACAGACAAGATGAATGTGGTGAGTTGCTCATCTCTCACCTCCTCGCTCAACTACTTCGACTACCACCAGCAGAGCCTGCCACTGGGCTGCAGGCGCTCCGAGAGCACCTTCCTCAACGTGGAGAACCAGAACTCACGCAATGCGGCCCCCAACCACGGCTATCAGCACTCGTTCACAGGGCAGGGTCACCAGCAGCCAGACCTCATCATCAACGGCATGCCACTGCCAGAGGTGAGATACAATCCAATGTGCTATGTCCTTGATCTTTGGCTGGACTGCCTTTGCCTGTCGGGGGTAAAAGAAGGAGAAAATTGATTTAACGCAATGTAGAGGCAAGAAAATAACTTTGAACGTTTAGTTTTTCCATCAAGTGTAATTGTAAGGTCTCCTAGGTCAAACTAGACTCTAACAAAGCAAACCTCTCTCTCAACACAGCCTATTGTCTAGACATATTTGGCGTTCAGTTGCATCAAAGCACATTGTGTCAGGGAAATATTTGTTGCTGATGGAAAAGCTGAGCTATTCAAAATGGCAACGTGTCAGTAGAGTGGAATCCTTCAAGGCATTTCAAGGTGCCTAAAGGCTGGAGCTGACCTGTGATCAGAACGCTTTGCTAAGCACAACCTGGAGGCCTGACAAAGTGGAATATTTGGCCTCTCTAACTGCACTTGTTTACCTTTTCTTTCTTCTTTTCCTTTCTTTGTTCCTTTGTTCTTTCTTTCTTTGTTTCTCTCTTTCTTTCGCTCTCCATGTTCGGGTGTGTGCTGAGCCTCTGCAAAACGAACAAGAGTTTGTGCACCTGCCAGATGTATAGACTCGGCTAATCAGCTCCTCCACACATCATTTCAGGGGCTAACAGAAAGAGTAATCATTGCTTGAATCTGTATGTCGTCTGATTGGCTGCAGCGTTTGCCGCATGGCCGCACGAATTGCCCTGACGTACCACACGCTGCTCCGGCAGAGCAGTGAAAGTCTGACTATTCAAGCTGACAGGTGTATGCCGAGCCGCTGATCTTTAGTTTATGGATTTCTGCATGTATGAACTCGTCTACTGGATTCCTTTGGCAATCTCCCTCTTTCTTTTCTTGACCCATTTCTCTCATAGGGGATCGGGACATTTATGTGTGTCTGAAAGAGAGGGAAAGTGCATTAGGCCATGTGTTTTTATGAGTTTATGTGCCATGCTTACTCATACAAAAAGCTCCACCGCGCACTCACACCCCGACACGCACGCACACATTCCTGAAATTGATGAGTCCAATCTCCGCTTGACATTCAGTGTGGGGAGAGTGGGGTGTGTTGGCTTGGGAGTGGGGGTCTTAAAACAAGAAACAGGATGGATATTGATATATTGAGCGGATGATCCAGAGAGATCCAGGCGCTATTGGACACTGAAGGGTCAATGAGACCTACTTACAGGCATGCTGATTTACTGGGCCTGTCTGAGCCACTCTGGATGAGCGAGTGGGCTGGAATAGCACAGGTGGAAGGGATAAGATGCTGTTTTTGGGGTGTTGTGGTGGTCAGTGGATGTTTTATATAAATGATGGGTCAGCGTATCCTACAGTGTCAGTGTCAGAATTGCTTTACAAAAGGAGGGAAATTCCCAGCTGTTGTCCAGTTGGCTGTATTGAATAATGGAGAACGTACCTGCCCAGGAAGCAAACTGGTCAATTATTAAGAGGCAGGGCAGAAAAATAAGAGGTGTTCCTACTTAGGTGTTTGTACAATTGTATATCATTTTATTTTTCTTCTTACATGAGCATTTTCTCTTGTCATAAAGTGGTAAAATCTCTCTTATAATTTTATTCAATTGTGTACGACTTTCAGAAAATGTCTATTTAACCTAGGGCTGAATGATATGGCTGAAAAACCTTTCACGATATAAGCGTTTCATATCAGTCTATATCGATAGATGTCGATATTGATAATTATTGGTTCGTTTTTGGTTTTAAAAATCTGCAATGCTGCCAGACTGGTGGCACAACCTTCCACAGTTTTCCATCCACACAGTTCTTTTTTAGTTTTAAACAGTTTTGAGGCACAGAGGCAAAACCTTAAACTGCTGCTCTGCAAGTTACTCAACAGGTTGTTGCTAGGTAACCAAAGAGTGAGTTGCTAGGTAACCAAAGAGAGAGTGAGATAGTTGATTCCACTAACCTTATTTAGCTCCTGTTGAGAGGTTGAGAAGATAAAACCCTTCCTCTGCCTATATCTCCCATTGAATATTGAATATTCTGTCAGATTAATTATCTGTTAATATTGATCACATGTTGGTCCTGATATATATTGTTATTGATTTATTATCCCCATATATCCATTCATTTTGGTTCCTATTTGGGTCAGCTGACTTGCATAAAATAAGACAGATTGGAACCTCCTGATCAAACCTTATGAACTCCTGCTGGTAAATGTTTTATGTGGGGGCAAAAATAACTCATTTCATCACAGTAAACTATAAAAACAGGAAGAAAATGCTTCCTTTTTCCTTCAAAAAGTTGTGTCTGAGACATACAAAACAACAAAGGAGGAAAAAGTGAGGGGATGTAATGACCAGCACTGAAGTAAACAACAAACAAATCCTAAAGTATTACATGCTGTGTACTTTTACAGATCATCTCCACCATTTCACAGCCAACTAACTAAATATTTGATACCAGTGCTCAAAGACAGAAACAAATGCTTGCAATGTTGCACGTCTGTGGCTGAAGCATCCAATAAAACTGCGTTAGACTCAAGATTAGGACTCCCGTTATTTGTGCCGGCTAATGAAAACGAGAAGAGGAAGGCAAATAGGAGAGGAGATTGATTTTGATGATTCATTATGCAAAGCTCGGAGTTGTCTTGATGGAGCGGCGTGAGGGCAGATAGACAGATAAGCAGGGTGAAGCTGGACTCTTAGTGCCAGGTGTCCACGTTTTCTCATTTTCTAAGGGCCAGTTGATTGGCTTGATAGAGGCGGGAGCTGCTTAGCATGCAGCCTCCACCTCGCTCCTTCTTACACTTGATGTTGACAAACATCTCTTTGACCCAGTCTGTGCACATTTTATCTGGCCTGAGAAAAGCAACTATGTGTGTGGGAGATGTGCAGAGTGGCAGCAGGGGCACGCCTCAGCATCCAACAGAGCGACCGCTCTACACCAGTTGTCACTGTTTTCCCTCCTCCCCACTGTGACATTTGCAAGAGACAGAAGCATCCGGTATATACAGATGTGGCTCTTGAATAAAAACTGTGCTTAGTTTAATTAGAATACCATTTATAGAACAAACAACCAACAGCGGTGGAATGGCTGATAATGGCTTTGCTGTTTGGATTTGAAACCACTTGACCTTGTAGGTTCTTGACCCAAATCCCTCTGACTAGTTAGGACACCAGTGATGGTCTGGTTGTGATTAGACTGCATCCGTTGTACCTCTAAAAATATAAATTCATCCTGAGGGTAACCTTAAAAATACACATGGCTCATTTTATAACTACTTTTAACTAATTTTTTATTATAGTCTTCTCATTTACAGTGCAAACAAATGCAAATACTAGAGATCCACTTCAGACATCAAGCTGATGAAAACATAATCATAATAAATTATATTTATGCTATTAATATTAACCCTTTCAGGCATGAGTTATGATCCTTTATGTCAGGCATAAAAAAGTGTGTGTGGGGGGGAAATGTGTAAAAACAAAAAAAATTCTAGTCAGGGCCATAAGTATTTCCTGATGTTATACTTTGGGTCGGAAAAGTGTGGGAACAACATCCCTAAGAAATTTAGATCCTTATTTTCACTCTGAGATTTCCAAAATGCTTTTCCTAATCCACCCCATGATACACAGAGGTTAAAAGTTCAATAGGATGTTCTGTTATATGTTCATATCTGCTGAAGTTTTGCTTTCTCTTGACTGTCTGAATAAATTGCAGACATGTCTCGACATGTAAAAAAAAAAGGTGCAGTTTCCTTTTAAATTACTTCTAATATTCAGATTTTGGAGCAACGCTTCTTCATGGTATTCTCTGATAAGGTTCTCTCAGTAAGAGCATCTACACCGAATGCCTTCAACTGCATTAACTGGCCTGATTTCTTTAGTATTTGATTTCACTTTGATTATTGTTCCTTTCTTCTCTACTTCTCTTTTTTTTCTTTAAAAATTAGAGCTTCCCATCGGCCAATCAGGGTTTATAAAACCGAAAATCAACCGTTTCTTGTCGCAACCAGATTTTCTGGTTTACAGTCCCTACAGCAGGGACGGTTGTGATTATTCTCATGTAAATAAGGATACATCTTTTTGTTTATTTTTAATTTATGTATGTGATTAATTCAGAGTTGTGCTCTGTTGTTAGTTTATGTGGGCCAGCGAGCATCCTGCTTATTCCCGAGCAGCTGGAGTCTGGCTTTTCCTCTTAAAGACACACAGAGTCGGCCAAGATAGCAATGACAGGTGTCCCTGAAGGCTTCCTACCTGCAGGTACATTGTGTGTATTGCATTGTCCCTTGTGACAATGTAAGCCTGTAGATACCTCCTTGAACATGACTATCCATTGTCTTTTAAAGCGTCAGCTGCGAGATGTTTGTGAGACCCGCCTGTAGTAGCACTAATATGAATGCTCACAGGAGAATAAAGCTGTCTTCCATGGCTTAATTATAGTGAATCACTTGTTGGGGGGGAAGACAATTATACAGTAAAGGAATGGCCTTTGGCTAGAATCTGTTTTTGAATTTGTAATTCGCAGTAAGGCTTCTCACACCTGTGAATCCTGATAATGAGCAGAGCAGGAAAATTAGCGATTTTACTATGTCAATTAACATAATTCAGCTAAGAGAGTCATGATTTTTCCTTTAGAGGGATGATAAATCAATCTGGAAAAGATGTCAGGTGAATTTATAAAAACGTTGGATGGCGATCGCCCTGCATGGTGCAGGATGTTTAGCATTCAGCTGAGACCGAGTCCCACGAGTAAAAGTTATCTGACAACTGGAGCATTCTTCCTCCAGCTGCTCACTGTGCTCCTCATTTTGGGACCATTTCATGAGTTTTAATAGTTTTTAATCATAATTTTAACTTCAAACAGAAATATACTACTAAAACCAGCTGGACTAGAAAAAAAAAGTGAAACAAATCTGTCAACATGGCGGCGCTCATCGTGTTCTTTTTTTTTTGTTTTTCTGTTCCTTGTGAGTAAGGATGTTTTTGGTATTTACGTGGGAGGAACAACAGGGAGTGGTTCCGCTGAGGCTGTTTCTTCACATCGGGACAATATGCATTCAAACGTGTCATATTGAGCATGCAAAATAGATGTCATGCTGTCAGTGCATGCTACACATCTGTTAAAGTGCCAATCTCCCCCCACTCACTCACTCATGAATTCACTTCCAGACATTATATTGCTTTTGTACATGAATATTTATATGAAAAAGGGACGTCAACGTTTTGGATTAATAAACATGAGCAAAAGCAGGAGAAAAAGTTTCAATATTAATCAAACTTTAATGCTAACTTTTTTTTTTAAATGTGACATTTGCACAGTTGTTGAAGAAGTATTCAGATACTTTGAACTTTTTCCACACTTTTCCTGACAGAAGAAAGCCAAAAATGTAGCTTTTCTGCAGAAAAATTAATGCTGTCTATCACAAGATGGTGGCAGCATCATGCTGTGGGGAACAGGGAAGCTGGTGAGAGCTAAATAGAAGGCAACAGTGAAAATATAAATAACATTTATAGGCTGAAAAAACATACAGCCAGAATGAACGTTGATACCAAAGTGTATTTATTATTGAGAATGGCCTAGTCAAAGTTCTGATAAATTTGCATTTTGTAGAAAAAGTGTAATTTTATCCTTCCTCTTATTGCTACACTCTGCTTTGTGTTGGTGTGTCACATAAAATCCCAATAAAACAGTCAAGTTTGTAAATGTGACACGACAGAGTGTAAAAACACTGAAGAGGAATAAATATTTTATATTCTTATCTCAGCAGATGTTCGATTTTAAAACAACAAAAGAAAATCATATTAACATTGTGAATCTTCTGAGTAGTCGGGATAAGTTATTCCGGCTTTTCTTTCATTTCATCTTTGCAGACTGATTCTTGCAAAATGCTTTAGCTTTGTTTGTTTGTTTGTTGTCTTCAGCAAGCTGTGATTGACATAAAGTGGAGGACATCACTGCTGGCTGAAAGTGTAACTGGGAGAAAAACAACACAGATAGCACAGAAGCAGAAATTGAAAGCAGAGCCTCCTCTTTCTCTCATCTTGTCTCGTCTGTCTTGTTGCGGATGAATGCTTGCACAGACGTCCTTTAAAAATGTATAAGTTTATCAGCTTTATATATAAAAATACGCAAGTCTGTATAAGCCTCTTATCGCTCAACAGTTTGTCAGAGACTAATCATGACAAATATTTTGCAATACAGGAAGAGCTATAGAAGTCTTTGATCTTCTACTTTGTGTTTTTAACATATATTTTAGCATTTGGAAACCTCAGCAGGTGTACATCGGAGTTTAAAGTCTCCTCCTTCTCGAAGCAGTTGGCAAATAATCTTTCATCACCAGAAGCTTCAAATGAGCGCCGATTTAGCGGCAGACGAACCTGTTAATTATTTAGGGAGGTCATTTGTAAGGCAGCGATTTCAAAAAGCGCTCTGCTGCTTTTTAAGTGTCACTGTTTATAAGGTGAAATAAAGCTGTCTGCCACAAGCAAATTAGCAGCGTGACAGTGATGGACTCGGCATCATCCACCGCTGGCTCCTCCTTTCACGTTTAAGGCGAAGTGAGGGTGTGGCCAAGGGTGACTGAGTGACATTACTCAACGAGATGGTTTTCAGCTCCCTGGCAAGCAGTGATGGTTTAACACTTGGTTAGGTTTTTATAGCCCTGACCCCAACCCGCCAACACCCCCCCAATGCCGCATGTCACCCCCGATGTCGCGGAAGTACAGCAAACTGACATAACATCCGCAGGCAGCCAGTCAGGAGCAGCCGGGCCCGCTGGGTTGCCACCCTCTTGTTAGGATCAGAGCATCCAGCCAGAAGAGCTTAACAGTCAAAACACGAGTGACAGCGCCTGATGTACGCATGTCACCGCGAGTGTCCTTAACTGCATTCGACTCGTACAGATTGTACGGAGGGAGAGCGCGGCAAGGAAAACGCCAAGTCCTGGCAAATTGCAGGGAGAGAAACGTGGAAGACGAGGAGTGGGGAGCGAGATCTATTTATAGAACGGCAATGATTTTTCTCAACCTGTGTTCCTGCTGCCTGAAACGTGTTATTTCTCTCTGCAAAATGCAGCGTTTGGATCAGGGTGAGATTATTTTCCACAAATCATGGTGACCTTTACGGAAAGCAATCATGTCTTTTCTTTTCTGTGTTGGGTGTTCATTTGTAGTGGCCAAAATTACTCATACATCTGGCAGAATTAGGTTAAAAGTAATATTAAATATACCTATATGTTTTTTTCTTATGACTGAAAGTAATATTTGTTTGGAGTGACCATTGAATCTAATTAAAAACCTGCAGAGGGATTTTAAGATTAGGGCGATGGCTCAGAGACCCTCTAAATAAATAATCACAAGTGCAGCAGAAACATAAAGCAAGCTGGTTAGCAACTATTAGCACAGCATATAGACACAAAATCATACATACACTAATATATAAGAACACTTTAGAAAGACCAACTAACCTAACAGTTGTATTTTTGCACGGTGGGAGGAAGCCAGAGCAGAGAGAAAACATGTACGCACCAGGAGAACATGCAAACTCTATCGCTGCAAAAACACAAAATAATACCAAATATTTTAGTCTAGTTACTAGAGGAAATATCTTAATAGACTTGAAATAAAACAAAACTATCTTACAAGTAACTTTTCAGCAAGAAAGGGGATTGTTTTAAGTCAATATTTCCTTAATATTGATTTTTAAAAAGTACTTGTTCCACTAGGAGATTATTTCATTTATAACATGAGAAAAATGTCTTGCTGTCAGTGAAATCATGTGCAAGTGGAACTACGGTAGTATTTTTTTTAATATATAAAAACAAGGAACTGTTTACTGAATACAAACTCCTGTATCTTGCTGAAAGGTTATTTCTAAGTTAGTTTTGTCTTTTGTAAATGTACTAAGATATCTGCACTAGAAAAGACCAAAAGTACTTTATAAGATTTTTGTGTTTTTGCAGCGATATAGAAAGACCCCATGGTGGGATTTGAACCCAGGACTTTCTTGCTTCAAAGCAGCAGAAATTAATTTTGTGTTCAGAATTCAATTTAGGGTCTAAAAGCATATACATGCCACACTTTTCAGATTTGTATTAATTTTGAATTCCATATATGTATGTTCTTCTGCTTCAGAATAATGTTGTGTTCCTCTGTCTTTTACGTTCTTTTCCTCCATAAAAAAAAATAGAATGCGGTTTGTTTTTGTAATGTGATAAACACTAAATGTACATCTCCACCTTGGCTGTTCTTCCTTAATGAATTGCAACAGAAACATCAGGAGGCATGTTTTCAGAAAAGTTAAATCCGATCAGCTTTAATTGTCCTCCTTCCTCTTGAGATCATTTTACTTGATTTAAGAAACAACTTTTCAACAAAATGAGGGGAAACACACTTTAAATTACTTTTAAAAGCTCTATCAAAAAGGCAGAATTAGCTTTCTTGTAAACCCATTAAACGTCAAATGAAGGGGGATTTTTGCGCAGCTAAAAATAGCAGCATAATGGCTGCAGCCATCGAGCAATTTATGTTTGCAGGGTCTTTATTGGACGCGAATCTAAATGCAAGAAGGGGTGTAATGGTATTGGGCTTATAGGTTGATGGGTCCACCCGCAAATGAGAAAAGGCTAAATGGAGTGAAGGAAATGGATGAAGTGATGATGTTTATCGCTGGGGAAGGGGGACATCATTACGTACCTTGTTAAGCCCTGCAAGCAATGCTGCGTGGATGTAATTACCCATTTAAATTAGTTTCTCGCAGCGTTGTTTTTTTTTTGGTGTTGTTTTTTTATTTCTCAAATTAAACTCTCCAACACAAACACACCGCATTTGCTCCTCTTTAATGGAGATCCCTCGGTGTTCAAGTCCCAACACAGAGGAGGGGAAATGCATCATCAGCACAGATTTATTGAGATGTGCTGAAGTGCTCATAAGCAGCCTCTCTCACATTTAGCTGCGAAATTTGTCAGCGGCGAACCACAGAGCTAAGGTGGGGTTAGAATCCCTTTCTGTTGGGATTCTCAGGAAAACCTTTGACAGTGGAGGACTTCAGGAGAATAAAGAACAACATACCCCATCTTTCATTCATGCAAATGTGGCTGGCTGTGGTGGAAATGCCTGTATTTACATTATTGGAGCATAGAAAAGGTCATCTTATACATACAGAAACACAAACTTCAAGTCATAACCTGGAGGAGAATCTCATTTCAGCTTGAGCTCGGCGCAGCAGCTGCAGTTTTTTTTACCTTTGCTCTCAGAAGCTCGAACATGAAACGAAACAAAACTTGGACTCCTTCATTTATTCTATCCTGAACGTGCATAAACGTATCAAAAAAATCCTTTACATTTCATCCTTTGGCTGAAACAAAACAACCAAACTTGAAAAAGAAAGTAAACAAAGTCAGTGGAAAGTAATTACAGTTCACTCGTAATGACAATTACGTTTGCCCAAAACTAATTTTCTCCAAATGTGCAGGGAGAAAAGGTATTAATTAGAATCCATGGATATCAGAATTATAATTGTGTTTCTGTGTCCTGTCTTGCAGCCACATTATTGTTGGGAGATTTCCCAGGGCTTTGTCCCGGGGGCCGCTGCTCTGGCTGTTTGAATAGCAGGGGAAAACGGGGGAGGGAGGCAGTTTAGCTTAACAATTCTCCAATACTTGCAGTGAACAGAAACTTTTTCCTTTGCTCCAATACCAAGGAAGAGTGACCTTTCCAAGTGTCCTGTTTTTTTTTTGTTGTTGCTTGCTATGCTTAAAACAAAGCAGGAGCATGTTCGTTAGCATTTCTCCCATCAGATTAAATGTCAACTTCCGCATGCATAATTGCAGAAAAGCAGGATGGGAGATTTAAAGGGAGCTGATGCTGCTGATGGATAGATGACTCCACATCTCAGGCATTTTTAGCTTTTATATTAGGAACTGTGTGTTTTTGCTTTTGGTTTCTGTGCCACATGTATCATATCAGACAGAAACATTAACTATACATGAAGACAAATTTGATGAAATGCTTCACCACTCAACCACATGCAGCCTCTGTATGTTTTGGTTCAACTTAATACAATGCAATTTGATTTAATGGGATGTAATTCAATGAATTTAAATGAGCCACATGAAGGAACTGAATTAGAATAAATATTACATTATTTTAAAAACATTTCTTTTATATCACAATCAAAACACAACAGGCTTGTGCAGCAGATTTTTTTTTTTTTTCCATCACTCAGAATCTGAATAGTGACTAGAAAAATGTATTTTTCAGGTTAGGAATCTTAATCCATGATCAGCAAGTGGAGTATTATACAATCTGAATGTTAAATCCCAATTTATTTATTGATTAAAACAAAAAATGTCCCTCAATTTTTTTGTGTATAGACACATTAATCAACTTCAAACTTTTTTGATCATAGTAAAACATTTATAAGCAAAAGTCAGGAAAATTATAACTTGATGCTTAAAGAGGATAATATAATAATTCCTTCATAGTAGTTAGGAAAACACAGAAGTTTTTCTGTGTTTAACCTTCAAACTTAACACAGTTTGAAGGTTAAGATTCAATCTTAACCTTCAAAGTTTGAAACTTTGATAACCAGAAATAGTCCAAAAAAATTAAAAATTGTCCACAATAATTGTGTTCCCAAGAAGATTTTTTGTTTTTTACTTTGTGACAATCTAGGCATTTGAGAGACAAAAAAACAAAACAAAAAAAAAACTGTTGGCTGGCCAGATCTCAAAGAAAACCGAAAATCAGCTCTGGTCAGCACTGATTGTTCCATCTTCTATAGTTCTGCATATTTTCTTAAAATTTATGCATAATAGTCCTTAGAAACTAAGATCTGGACTGATGAAGTCCTTCAAATTCTTTATTTTGCTTACCTGCTGAAGTTCTCCTCCTAAACAGTAGCGGTCGCCACTGAGAAACTAATGCAGCTCAAACACAGAACGACAACAGAAGAAGAGTCTTACAGAAGTTCACCGTTGCCAACATCAAGACTTTGTCTCATTATTTAGCCACTTTCCAGGCCCCTCAAGTGACGTTTTGTTTTTTCTGTATTTCAGTGTTTCAGTTAGCTGTTTTTGTCATAAATTATTAAATTACTTTATAACATTCACTTGTCGTTCTAAACATACTGAGAGTGCATTGTACTCATTTTGTGACTCACCAAGTTGATATTTCTCTCTACTACTAAAGTCTGGATCACATGACCAAATATGCAAATAAGGCGATGACATCATCTAGTAACTTCTAGCGGCCAATAGCTACTTTCCTAGCTCCGGAGTTGGGAATAGTGCAACGGCTCACACGCAAATGAGCCCTTCTAATCTTTCATTAGAAGGGATCAGATTTTAGAGAAACATCTAAAAACTGGTACATCTGACATTAACTAACCTCTGAGGTTCTACCGATTCACTCGGGTCGTAAATGTACACGCTTTGTATGTTTGGGTAGCTCCTCCACTTGCAGTAATTATAACAACGGAGGAACGAAATGCAATGGGGAAAACAAAAGAATTGTCTCTTTGTCACATTTCTACCTTTTTGAGGAACTTAAAGAGGACAAAGCAGACAAAAGGAGCAAACATCATTGTGTTGCTCTCACAAATGCTGCATTATACCTTTGTTGTGTTCTCTCCAGCGGCACGGCCGTCTCTCCTGTTTCTCCTCTCCTTTCACTGGAGCAAATTCATACAGTTCCTTTGTTTCTTGACATAAACCTGGATTTGCATTAGGGAGTGCATGTATGGGCTGTTAGAAGAGCGGCGGAGGCTCTTGGCAGGCCGGCCGGCCGGCCGCCGTAGCTGCAGCATCAGGCGCCTCAGAGGCATGCAGCAGTATGGCTCGAGGAGCAGCAGGGTAGCGTAATTGTGCATTGTTCATCCACAGAACTGAGGCAGAGCATGTAATGAGCTGTAGCATTTTCACCCAGGCTGCCTAATGGGCTATGACCGAGTGTAGGCCTCTCAGAGCCCCCTCGCTCCCTCTGCCCTGTGTGGCCAGTGTGTCGGGGCCTCTGCCTTTCTTTTCGCCCATTCTCCCATTCTTCTTCTGCCCGATCAGCGTGAGCCATTCCTTCACCCCTGTTATCCCGCTCCTTTATCTCTGCTCCGTCTCCATTGTCCCCCCTGTCTCTGGAGATGGTGGGACCCCTAATGTGTTCAGTGTGTGGCTCCTTTTCTCATTCATGATGTCTGCAAACCTCTCAGCACTAAGTCTGATTCAGCCTGACATAAATCAGAATAGCTCATTGATGGAGCCCCGAATACGGCGTGATTACATTAAAAACCCAAACACTGAATACAAATAAAAGTTCAGGGGAGAATTTGCTGATGTTAGTTGTAGGGGATTTGTTGCTGGAACTCGGCTCATTTTTCCATCAAGGACTGCTTTGCATTTTGATTATCTAGTTTTCCTGAAAGCAATTCAGGTGGGCCTGATTCACTCAGGTTTGTTTTCTTGGGATTAGGGCTTTTACAAAGTGCCGAGGCGTATTATTTACACCCATATCTAGTTTCCACAGAGGCGGGGAACCAATTCTTTGCTTAAGTAATACCGGGTCGAGTTGCAAAGACAAGAATGTGGGCTAGGCAATAGATTGCATATACTCCAGAGTGGGTGTAGAAGTAGAAAACACTACAAATGATATTAGTGATGATTGCCCTGCGGAGGGATTGATAACAACCTTACCAATGTCTTTGTCTTCTTTGTAATCACAAAACAATTTGGGGTCTTTAGTTGTCCAAGGCACACCACTTCTTTACTTTCCTCTTTCATCCGTGTTTTGACATACAAACAGAGCCAAGAAAACCAGTGAACTTGGCCTTTGAGTGTGTTTGTGTACAGAGGGCATGGCATTCCCCAGAAACCTCCTCAGCCCCAGATTAGCTGAACCCAGTTCAGACTGGTGTAAGCTGGATGGTAACAGTGTGTCTGTACATGTTTCAGAGAAGATTGCTCAAAATGTCTTTGCTTTAGTAACGCACGCTGGCTCCACCTTTGCAGAAAGGTCTCTAACGAGTTCATGATGCTTTCATCTCCATCGGGGGCATCAGAGGAGGCTGGAATGCTCCGACATGTTTGATGCATAAATGAACCCTCCCACACCTCAACACAACACGCACTTTATGAGCCTCACGCTACAAACAAGACACTAATCATTTCTGAACTGATCAGATCATCACCAGTGCGTTTCTGTAACTTTGGCCACTTTCCCCGTCAATGCTAAGAAAGCCTCCCCGCACCATGATGCTGCCATCATCTTTAACCGTCTTCCCTTTGATTATATAAACTAATTCTTTCATCTTCCCACATTTTCACTAATGCCAGTGTTGTGAAGTACATGATCACTGTAAAAACACAAAATTTTACCAAATATTTTTGGTCTTCTAGTGCAAATATCTTAGTACGCTTTAAATAACCTAAAACTAACTTTTTAGTAAGATATAGAGGCTTGTTTAAAGTAAATTATTCCTTAATATGATGAAAAAGTTCTACTTTCACTGACAGATTATTTAACTTATAACAAGACATTTTTCCCATGTTATAACTCAATTTATCTGTTAATACAACAAGTACTTTTTCATCAATGTTAAGAAATGATTTACTTAAAATAAGCCTCTATATCTTACTAAAAAGTTACTTTTAAGTTAGTTTGTCTTATTTTAAATGTAATAAGATATTTGCACTAGAAACTAGACCAAAAAGTACTAATAGTAATCCTGTAAACAGATTTTCCTATTGCTTCACATAGTTTGTGGGCTGACAAATAATGTTATTTCATTTTGAATATTCATGTCGCCCTCCAAACTTTATTGCCCTGGGCGTAGAGCCGTCCGGCCTTCATGAAAAGCCTCCACAGACAAAGACTTTGTTTCCATTGACCATAAAATTGGAATTACGAAAATTAATTTAATGGAAACACCTCAATTAAAAAAAACTCATGTTTTTTAATGACTTGTTGTGTTTGATTTTAATTTCGCCTCTATTTTAATGGAAACACAGCAATTGCAAAATAGTCGAGATTACACTAATGTTGAAAAAACAACGTTTTGCACATAACGCAGCTAAAGACACATAAACAATCTTCTGTGTACAGAGGTGAGTGTTTAACTTCAGAAAGTATAAAACTAAATGAAATAACTATAAAATTAAATATTTTCTCTTCATGTGAGCATTTCCTCGAGGAATGAGTTTCTGAAGTTTTACCAACACAGTTTTTTTGTTTAAACAATTAAAGTCTCACCAATAATATTCCTGTCACTTTGTCTCTGCAAAGATGGGATTTATTCTTTATTTAGTTTTCCTTATCCCTGTACTAACAGCTTTATATTGAAAACACTTAATATGAAAGTAGGATCAATCTTCTTATTTTTACAAAATGTCAAACAGTTTCTTTATACTCTAACTACATATTTTCCTCTTTATGTATTTATTCCAGACAGAGATAATCCTTTTCTAGCTTTATTTTCTATCCGTCTCGAGCTAAAACTCTGTTAATTCTGTTTAAATGTTAATATATGGCTTCCCTCTTTTTGTTTGTCTGAGATAGGACAGCAGGCAAAATACCAGTGGTGCTGGGGGGTTGGTGGGGGGGCAAGGGAGTAGTGTTCTGACTTTTCATTTGTTCACTACCCAGTAATGATTATTTTAGCCTCTAAGCCCCAGATTTGGCCTTGTTTTGCTGTGGGAAGCAGCATCAGCAGGGACAGAGCAGCCTTGCTCTCGCTGAGAAGCTTGTCTGCGGCTAAGCCGGTTGGCAACGGGAGTCAGGTACACAACATGGAGGACAGTGCAGTCGCAGGAGGTCAGCAGGAGAGTGGCGGGGTTAGAGAGCGATGGCATGCGTGTGTGTGTGAGAGGGAGAGAGGACGGATCCGGGTTTAGCTACAGTTCCTTTGTGAAATCATGTGGTGGCTGAGTTTGAAGACGTTCTAATTATAGAGCTTCATCGCTCGCCTCGTATGTAGGGCTGGTAACAAGCCAGTTGCCAGCTTGCATGAGCAACTGCAGAAAGCTGACTTTTGGTTTAATTTGGAGGACTAGCTATAATCCAGACTAAATCCCCTAAAGATGAAGGCCCCCCCTCCCCTCCCATCCCTCTCCCTGCCCCTCCTCCCTCCGCGGTTGGATTATGGGAGTGTCTTTAAAAGGATAAGGACATGCTTATCGCCGCTTCCCTCAACACTTGTCTGGGTCCTCAGATGTGGGGCGGACGGGCCATCATCGCCCTATGTGACCAGGGTGGTTATGAGTCAGAGAGATTAGGCGTCTGACAACTGTAGATCAATGATAATCACAGTTTATGGTTTTTTAAACCCGAACAGTCGCAAAAACATATGGATGGTAGCATATGCTTCAGCTCCCATCCAGTAAATTTTATCAGCAGGCTTCATCTTAGTGAACAAAAACACAGAAATTAGTTGTTAGCTCTTACTGAGTTGGGTTTGTGTAAGTTTTAATGATTTTCTGCTTTTTTTTTACTGTTTGATAAAAAATGTGAACTTGATGCTGCTCTAATATAAGCAAATGCCTTAAAGTTGTAGGCAAACCGAAGAAACAGCCTAAAAAACAATTTAACTATATTATTATTACTTTATTCTCATAATTTAATTTTTTTTTACTCTTTATTTTGTCTTAGTAAAATAAAAATATTCATACAAAACAGATGTTCCTCCTCTAAAGGAAATCTCTTTCCCTGGTTTTGCTACAAGTGGTGCAGAAGTATGTTCATACGTTTTAGAACCGGCCCAAGGCATAAGCAAACTAAGCTGCTTGTCTAAGGCCTCCACACCAGCAGGGGGCCCCATGACTGCTGGAATTGGCACAGAAATTACGTTTAAGAATGTCCGGATTTCTTTTTCTTCTTCGGTTTAATACATCAATTTTTCTGGTGAATTGATGTAACAGACTGTTTTTTTTTTATATATATATATTAATTTTCTTACTATTTTAAACTATATTATGTCAGAAATAAAGTATAAATATCAAAACATGGATGATAATCATCTGCATCTCAGTAAAGTAGAATGTCATTGAAAAGTTGAATTTATTTCAGTATTTCATTTTAAAACTCTCATACTGTTGATTGTGCAGTTTTTCCATTCACTGAACTTTACATTAATTTGCTTGTTTGCTGACAATTTTCTTTCCAACATTATTCTACCAGATTATTAGATATTATTTGAACTGCAGTGAGTTGTGGTAATTGGACAGAACCGATAAAATAGTTAAAGTGTTGTTATATCTACTAGACCATTGCTGATGGTTTTGAATGATTTTTTTTTTTCTGAATTTATTTCCCACACATAAATAGTTTTAGAAATTTTGGCATATTTATTGGCTTTCCATTCAACCCAGATATATGTAGGGATGTTTTAGCTCTTACGGCCAGATCTTGGTCCAAGAAAAAATCTGGCACATGCTTCTCCTGAAAACTTGCTCATTTTACACGTTTGTTTGTGCCAAACAGAGAAGAAATACCACATAATTAGCTACTTTGAAAATCTCTTATATTCAAGACAGCTGATCTTTTACTCTCTGGTGTCCCTCTTAACAGCTGATAGCAAGAGATGGCCTTTATAGCAGTCAGAAATATGTAGAAATATCCAAAAGCACCATAATTTTGTCGAGGTAGAGTGAAATCAGCTGGCAAGCTTTGAGCTGTCAAGCTGCTTATGTGGCAGACAGATCAGTTTATATCATTCGGCGCTAAAGAAGTGTTGCTGGGAGTTTGGGCAGGGCTGTTGTGTTGCAGCGCGGAGACCGATCGAGCTCACATATGTGTTGTTTGAGATGCTATATTTAAGTGTGAGGTTGTTACTTATCTCATCGGGGCGTGATGGCGGAGAGATGAGGGAGCAGAGCGAGCTCCTGGTGGACTCCAGGCTGCGAACCCGGAGCTCCCTGTGCACCAGCTATCTGGGAGTTGCAAAGAGAGAAGGAGAGAGCGAAGCCACATGGGAGACGGATAGAAATAGAAGCACCTCGTCGTGCTCGCTTGTTTACCTTCATGTCAACGTTTTTGACTCAGCTCATTAACCCATGCACCTGGGTGGATCAGAGCATCTACCGCTTTCTGTCCCCCCTCTCTTCTCCTCCCTCCTTTTCTCCCCGTCTTTCAAAATTAATTGCAATGACGAAAGGTAGCCATAAACACTTTTACGTCAGGCTAACAGATGCAACATACGGGGAAGTGGTAGGAGTTAAGGAGGAAAAGTAAGGGGGGGTGGCATCGCACCTCAAAAGCGGCGAATCGATTTTAGCTGATACCAGTTAACACATAAACCCTGTAGCACTTTCCTCAAATCTAATCACGGATCCATTTAAACTGTGTTAGCTGGGAGTCTGCTTGCCGCTCAGATGGGTTCTCACTTTCTAATATTTTTGAGAGCATTGGTTAAAAACACGAGGCGAGTGCAGCAGAGGTAACGCAGCGGCGGGCGGCTCTGAATAGGAAGGGGCCGCCTCCCATTACCCATGCAGCCCGCATCCTCGCTAAATTGTTTTGCATGACCTTTGCTACAGTAGCTCTAATTATTACCATCACACAGGCCCTGTAAGGCACACAGCTAATTATACCGGATTTATCTGAAGGGACGTCGGTGCCATTCTTCATAGGCATGTCTTGGCTACCGTCATTCCGGGTGATCTAAACCAGGAATAAGGTTAATTTGGATAATACAGTAATTGTAATTAGAGTCACAATAATTACAAGCGTACTTTAATAGCAGCGAAGACAAGTCCATTAGTAACAGGGATCCTAATGGACTTGTTGCACGTATGCGATACCTTATGTAATTGAGAAGAATGGTATTGCCAAAAAGCAGCGAGGTTGAGCAATAACGCTGTGTAACGTGCTTGATGGCCTTATTACGGAGCCAGATTGTTTCTGTTTCCTCCCTGTTGCTCACAATTGGTGCTTGACATCAGCAACTGAAAGATGTTCAAAGGCACCGAGGGATTATCCGTTAATGTAGGTAGCAGGACCTTTCGTCGCCACGTCTCCTAAAAAGTTGCAACTAGAGGAAGCGATATTTCTTTCAAAGCTGCCACATGAATGGAGAGGGGCAGTTGGAGCCGTCTTTTGGCTGGCGGGCAACTCGAGTAATGAGCCTAAGAGGGTTCCAATTATTCCACTTGCGATCAAAACGGAAACAGAGATTACCTCTCTTGCCTCTTTTTTTTCTCCTGTCTTTGACATTTTACACACTAACATCTTTTGATAGAGGCTGGGGGAGGAAGAGGAGAAGGAACGACTGCCAGTGAGAGCCTGATTGTCTTCAACAGGCTCCAGCAGCGCAGACCTTTCTGGAAGTGACAAGGCGATGCTTTTGCACACATTGTGTCTTAATTTTTTTTATAATCAAACTACTTTTTCCAGTCCATACCGGGTTTACTCAAGGTTTTAAAAAGTCTTAAAAATAATCCTCTTAGTTTTAAGTCTTAAAACGTCTTGACAATGTCCAAGTTTTCTATAAAGGATCTTAACTTTCATTTGGTTACGACTTAACTCTGTTCATCCACTGACTTTTTTCTGCTTTTACATGTTTTTTAGAATAAATCACTGGCATTGTGTTGAACCAGAGCCTAGGGAATTCATATGTTGTTACTTTGCAGAAGCAAACATCAGGGGGATTTTATCACTCAAAGCTGTTTCTCACAAACCTGGTAAAGAAATCTGCTCATGAAACTGGATTTTTCTTGTTTGTTTGGATAATTGAAATGTTCTTACAACCTCATTGTGCTCCAGCTCCTTGTGGGAGAGGACATTTTTAATGAGGTCTGGCTTTAAACACTTGCATTATGTTAACAGGTTGCCACCTGTAATCAATAACCATTGCTTTGTAAAGGATGTTAAAGTTAGATAACTGATATGTTAAAGCAACTGGTTTACCTTCCAGATTAAAACAAAACATTCAATGACTTAAAGAAGTTCTTTAATCTGACAGGATAATTAATATGACATAAATCTGATGTTTTTTGAGAAGTAATGAGAAAGAAATCTTTCATTTAAAGTTTGTCACGAGAGTTGTAAAGTTTAGAAAAAACATATGACAGGTGCTCTGATTAAATGAGACAGATGGAGCTAAATGCAGAACAATACTGAAAGAAAATAATTTTGAGGCTGCAAAAGACTTGAAACTGGAGCAGAGGTACAGAGCTGCAAAAAATGGTTGTGATCATTACATATTCATGTTAGAATGGCCTAGTCAAAGCCACGCCAAATTCCTACAGAGAACTTGAAAATCGATGCCTACAGAAGCTCTCCATCCAATCTGACTGAGCTTGAACTGTTTTGCAGAAGAAAGGGGGGAAATGTCAGTGTCTAAACAAACCGTAAAATACTTCCAGCTGTTGTCACAGGCAAAACTGAAATGCAACAAATTTATATTTTTCCTTCCACTTTACAATTATTCAATATTTGTGTTGGTTTTCTCATGAAATCCCCATAAATTACATACAATTGAGGGGCGGAAAATATAGAAAATCTCAAATGTTTTGGACACTTTGCATGTTGCCAAAGTTACATCTAGTTTGTTAAAGTTACTAATTAAAATATAAGTTACTCAATATATGTAACAAAGATTCTGAAATAATCTTTAAAGTCTTAAATTTTACCAGCTGGAACTTGAAGAAAACAGAGAAAAAAAAGACATAGAGGATGTGTTGGTTTCTTACTCACTAACAGCTTAAATTATGTTCTTTAAAGCAACAAAAGGAAAGTTAAATAATCAATTGTTAGTATTTTTTTTTCCCCCTGTGCCTTTACCAGATTACAAGTAGAAGCACATTTGACGCCTTGGGGTAACTAAAAGGATTTCTCCATTGTAAGACATCAAACTGTATCAGACTTAAATGATGAAAAAGCAGAAGACAAATAATATGTAGCACAGCTCTGAGACAAAGAGAACACCAGCAATCTGCATCTGCACAGATAAACATCCACCCCTAAGATATGTTCTTGGTAGATAACAGCTTAGTCTGAGTGTTTGCAGCACACAAGCAGACTAGTACACAAAGGCTTTGATAAGCACCAGAAATTACTACATGTTGTTTACGGAGGCAGAACAAAAGGATTCTGGGTTTTCATTTCAAGAAATCAAGCCATGGATAGGTGGATGCAGGATCTAAAATGCATGTCAATTGGATGGATTTGACTCTATAATATAGTCGTAATTAGACAGAAGCAGGATATCGGCTCGCGTGTTTGTTTGTGTGTAAGTGAGAAGCAACGCGGTCAGGATTTGAGAGCGCGGTGCGTCGCTTTCCCCTGTGGATCCACTGCAGGGGTGCGAGTTAGAGATCCGCCGTCTGTTGCTGTTTTCCGTGACCCCGTGCATTTCCCCCCGCAGTGAAAAACGGTGTTTGCCCCCAAAGACAACCCTGATACAAATTAAATTAAATGAAGTCTGTGCATAATCCCTGTGTGTTTCAGCTGCTGAATCCCCCCCACCCTCTCTCACGAATGCGTGCATCTGGACCCCTATCCGCTGGCCGAGCTCTCAAGCTGCCAGACTCCCGGTCCCTGATGGAGGCAGCAGCCGGCTCCCCCTCAGACTCATGGCCCTGCTGCGACTTTCTGCGTGTTTGTGAATGTGAATGAGTGTTTCACTGTAAATTCGAATCACAGAACTTCTTCCCTTTCATTTTCTCTGGCTGTGCATAAATGCATTTCTTCAAATATAGTTTTATTTTTGTTTATGTAAGGGTATGACGTCAGAGTACTTGCTTTAATGTTTTTGTTTTTTTGGGTTTTTTTGCGATATATTATATGTGATACGTCTAGATCTCTCACCAGAAACAAGATACTGCTGAATCAAAAAGCGTCAGCTGTCGTTTTGTTCTAACTGTGCCCTTAATGCAGGCTGTCGCGGTCCTGCTAATAAGCCGGATTTACAGATGCGGCAGAGATCTGCACGCAGCTAATGCTCCGCTGTCAATCCCCTCACTGACAGCAGCCTAAAAGGACCATCCTAAATATCACAACCAGATGTGCTCAAACACGAAGCACAAACAAACAGGATAGGAAGGATAGGGGAGGCAGAAGAAAAATGCCTTGTAAAAGAATTCACACACCTTTGGTGCTGACATGGTTTTTTATTTGATTGGGTTTTGGGGTTTTTCTAGCAACTTTACATTAATGTTTTTGTTGCAAATTAGCTCAGGCTTAGTCATTTGGATAAAGAGCATCTGTGAACATCAGTTTGTTTGTTTTCTTTTAAAGATTTTATTGGCTCTAGTGGCCTCTATTCGACAGTCAACCGACAGGAAAGTGGGCAACGAGCGAAAGGGGAAGACATGCGGCAAAGGTAGCCAGGCCAGGAATCGAACCTGCAACGGCCGCGTCGAGGACTAAGGCCTCCGTATGTGGGCCGTGCTTAACCCATGCGCCACCAGAGCACACCCCGAACATCAGTTTTTTAGTTCAAGTTGGATTTAGAGGATCTGAACTTTGACTGGGCCATTCTAATGCACATACATGCTTTAGTTAATTCAAACAGTGGAATTGCCTCCTGATAATTTATCAAGTTCTACAGAGAACTACCAATGAACCCTTAATTTTGTTCAGGAAAACATGTAAAACATGCTGGACTTGACCCCAGAGGACCTAAGTTAGACACCAATAATCTAAACCATTTTATTGTAGCTCTGGTTGTAAGTTTTGGGTTGATTTGATGAAAGTCTGTTGCAGTCTTTGACAGGATTTCTTTCATGGTTGTCCTTTATTTAGCTCCATCAATCTTCCCATCAACTCTCACCAGCTTAACTTTCCAGACGGGAGAAAAGCATCTCCACAGCATCATGCTTCCACCGCCATGTTTCAACAGAGATTTTCAGGGTGATGGGGTTCAGTGATGTCCAATCTTCTTCCATGTTGGATATCGAGACTACATCACATACATCTGTTTTGTAATTAACCAATTGTTTACACTGGGTTTAAATTGGGTTTGGTGAATACATAAGTAAATGTTTAAACCATGTTTTATGCTCATAATATATGCTCTTTTGTGTTGGCTTATCACATAAATCCCAGTAAAATACATTGCAGCTTGTTGTCGTAATGTGACAAAACTTTCAATTGATAGCAGCTGTTTCCTTATGCATTGTGCTTAGGGGCAAGCATGGAAGGAATCCCTTTCTATGAGCCTGAGTCGAAGTTTGTATGTTTGTGTGCATGTGTGTGGTCACAGTTTGTGCATTTATGTGTGTGAGAGATCTGAGCACCTGCACACATGCCCTTTGAAAAGCTCCATCACCGCCCCATCCAGCCAACATGCAGTGTAAACACGGTTTGTTTGAGCGAGTGGCCTGGGGTTGCTAGATTAATGAGCGCTGATGAAGTTCCACTCGTATCCTAGGTGCTGCCTCCCTGTTTGCTGGAGTGGCTGTGATGTGGTAGTGTGTCTGGAGGCGGTGACTCATTCCCTTTACCCAGTGTCAGATTAAGGCATGTCAATAAACAGACCCACTCAATCCATCTCCGAGTGACTGCATCCGCTCACAGAGCCTCCCAGTCTGTAATGAGCTGCTGCAAATCTCCATCAAACTAAAATGTCTGGAAAGATGCCTTGTCACAGTGAGCAAGAGAAAGAAAAGACAGGGAGGGAGGGCAGGGGAGACAGGGAGACTACAGCTGCGCCGGTGTGAGTGGCAGCCACCTTTAAGCTGCCGAGAGAAATTCCTGCACTCCTTTCTCCGAGCCGCAGAAGACAAGTCGATTCGGGTTTCTAATTTCTGTCGTCCTCGCAGAGTTTATTAAAAATGTGCTCTTTGCTTACTGATTTCCAAAGTGAGTGAAAGAAGTGCTGTTTATTCAGTCGCTGCTCTCGCGTAAGCGTTTAAGAGAAATGTGTTTACATAATCTGGAGTGTTTCTGAGTGTTTATTTTTAAGGTCTGGCCCAGGGGAGGCGGAAGGAACCTTTGGGAATATTTTCTGCTCTAATTTAACATCCCCTTCAACACTGTGGCTGATGTAGGCCAAAACTCAAAGGAGAAATTGCTATCTAGTGATTCTTTGAGGAAAGAAAGAAACTAAATGACTGCTAAGAATATGTTTGTAATGCCTATTCCTAGGGGGGAACGGAAACCACAAATCTACCTGGATTAGACTGGCTCCTTAGTGTTTCCGAAGTCTGTTAAAAAAAATTACCACCTAGCTCTCATGTGGCGCCATATATGCACATTAACGGATTTTAGGATGAGAGGAGTGTGCAAACTTTTGAGTCTGACATCCAAATTAAAGAAAATCCCTCAAGACTTGCCTGGAGGGGAAGTTCCCTGCTATTTGAATTTGATTGGGCTCCCCAGGCTTTTAGAAAAGTAAGCCGATTTCTTTTAGGAAACAGCGCAGATAGTCGCTTTCCTCCCTCCCTGCTTTTCTCTCTGTTGAACCATGAATTATAATGACGCGGCAGAGCAGAAGTTTTCTGGATCTGAGAGCGAATGCAGCCCTGACCACTGAACAGGTGTTAAGTGAAACTCTATCCCCCCAGATTGAAGCAGTACACCACTATTCACTCTAATGGACACTGTAACTCCATCTAAACGGCTTAAAAGCACCAGCCTTGTGTCGACACAGAAAAGGCAAAACAAAACACCAGTATTATGTGAATGACAAGGAGGAATTGGGGTTTTATCCTTCAAATAAAATCTTGGAACCCAACAACAAAGGTAAAAAGACCAGATTTGGGTATAAAACATTCATATCCTGTTTGGCTGCATAAATAAATTAGAAGAATCTTACAGTACGATTTCAGACGCCTTAAATTATCTCTGAACCTGATCTTTCTTAAATTTCCAAACTTCCAAACAAACGTCTCCACCGATATACCACAGTCCACTGATCCGAAGTAACTCATCGAAGAAAATTTTAGGATTTAATCACTCTGACCTTCTTTGTTGCATTCATTTTTAAGTATATGTTTTTATATTCATGCATTTTGCCATCCATGCATTGTGGGATGTTGAAAACCACGTTTTATGTTGGTTGATGTGAGGAAATAAAGACGACTTTGTAGATCATCAGTGATGTACTTCAGTGCATTTGCAGTGGGATCCAGGGTGTGAAATTCACAGAGTTCTGCTGCATCGGAACAAGGTGCATTACTTTCGCCATAATAAATTAAGGATAAACTGACCACCTTTAAATTTCAATTCTCTATGAATTCCCCCAAGTAGTCAGATAATTATTAAGTGACATCTTTGGTTTCAGTTGGTGTGTGGTGTTTATTGCATGTGAGGAAAAACTCAAAACTGCGTGACTTCTCTGGTGATCAAACTGTGTGTGCTGCATTACAAAAGACGAGCAATAAGGCATTGCACCTTCCAAACAAAAGACAGTTATTTTTAGGTGTTACTAATTGAGCAAAAAATGTTTTTCTGCTCATTTATGTATTCCCAGAAACACAGTGGATCGATTAACTAATTGGATCATTTCTTTATTTCTAGGAAAACAACAGAGCTGCAGTAAATGTTAGGTAGAAACATCAGTTGATGTGTTAGTGTGCAGGTCCAATTTGTTTGTTCATGGTCTAATGTTCTGGCATTTAGTTTTTAAGTGATTTTTGGCTAGAAAACCTTTGGATTTGATTTCTTTAAATCTTTAAAAAAAAACAAAAAGAAAAGTTTACTGAGACACAATTGGTTTCAGGGTTTGCCAACTCAAAATCGACCCACCCTGCCTGGGAATGTGTAATTCGCACCCTGAACGCTACCAACAGTTTGAAACACGTTGGGGCCCAAGCAGTGATTCCCCGCTAAGACAGCAGCTCCAACTTTAAGCCTTTTCAGCGTCAGTCGTCTCCGCTGGAATGCAGACGTCTGCAAACGGGTGCTATTATTTAAAATCTTTTCATCATTCTTAGAGGGAGGGAAATAGCTTTGACGTTGAGAAGCTCATGAATAATGAATGCTGTTTCTATCAATGTATGTATAATTAATCACATCTCCTACTAACTGGACTTCTGTGGAGCCTGTGGTCCTGAGAGACGTGGAGACTGGTCTGCACTTTTTGTCTGAGCTCCGCGGTTGAAAGGCAGTCGAGTGATATGCAGATTTAAATGTGGGTGGTTGATGCACAGGTGGTGCAAAAACAACAGCATCACGGAACAGCGGCTGATTGTTTTTGGTCTGAATGGGAAAATATTTCCTCCGTTTTCACGGGCGAAGGCGTGAAAAACGAGGAGGAAACGCAAGCAGGAAGTGCCGTTGTGTTTCAAGCTTCATTGTTTTGCTGAAAGCCTGTTATTTAGCGTGACCACACAATGCTGAACACTGGTGGTCAGGGCCATGTGTGACCTCACGAGCGCTCTCGGCTGTTTTTTTGCCATTAACTCGTAAAGAGTGCGGCACAAGTAACGGCGAAGCGACAAAATGTTTTTAAAATCCCTCCACAGAATCATTCACTTACGTGGCGTGATTGATTTCCCAATGAGCGACTGGGTTAGGGGTGAACTTATGTGTGATGAAGTGAAATGATGCAGAGAATGTGGCAGGTTATTCGTCACACGTGTACCCTTCTGTCACAATTGATTGTGTATAATTTGAGTTTGCAGGGAAGGCAGTTGATATTAAATGGTAACAACTCTCTGTATTCATCATGCTGGGCCTCTTTGAGAAGGCAGAAATAGAAAATGTAATCCCATCCACAGCCATAGCTGCGCCTCAGGCACTCTTTCACCCTTTTTACCGCTGATCCTCCCTCTGGGGCTCTGCCCTCTCTAAAGGAAGAGGGAAATCTATAATCTAGCAGATGGCAGAGGTCTGTGAGAAATCTTATAATCAAGTTGAAGGTGTTGATGTTGGTCACTGAAGGGGAGGGAGCAAAAGGTCTGCGATAGCCGAGGAGCATTCCTCCTCTCTCGGAAGGTGAGCAAAGCGCAGGTCCGCCGCGAACAGGTGCATTCATCATCTGCGTCTTGTCCGTGGGTGTCACGCCGCCTGAATTGGAGCTGCTTAGAGGCACGGCTGGGTGCAGACCCAGAGGCGGGGACGTCAGGCGCCAGCGCAGACTTGTGAGTCAGGGATTGTTGGAGTGGTGCTTTTGTTCCAAATAGGAAACAGAGAGCGTGCGTGTGTGCAGGAACGCTGATGTGCAGGAGGCTCAAAGTGAGGCATTTCTTTTCACAGACACTGTGTAGGGAATCAAAATGTTACCTGCACGTCCAAGCGCTCACAATGTAGCCTCGATCTGCACTGCAGAACTACATGAAAAGAGCAAATGCTTGTATGAAATATTCTCTTCTTGCACTAGGCATGAGCTGCTAGGAGATTCTTACAGCTTTGTAACCTTGAGTTAAAGCAGCTTTAGCAAAGCAGAAAATATCACAAATAATCCTAATTGCGGCAATGTGTGCCAAAGGACTGATTGTTGAATATTATATTCCAGATATCAGAGATAAAATACAAATTTTGGTTTTGATTAAAGAAAATAAAACCAAAAACTTCACAGATTAGAGCAGCAGTTGTTATCTACTTTTCTTCCTATTATGGTACATAGAGTTAAGCAAAAAGTCAATTTGTATGAAATTCTGTTGTCTTTCACTAAAATGTTTATTTTTATGTCATTATTGTGACTGTTTTCCCATGCGCCTACTGTTTTTTTATTATTATTTTGCACTAGGATATCCACAACAAAGGGCATTACATGTAATATTTCCTTCCTGAGACACAATCTAGTGCTGCTTAAATACAAAACGTAGCAGATAAATTTCATCTGACAGTCTTAATAGATTCAGTCTCGTCTGTTGTTCTGTATGTTTAAAGCCTGCGTTTCAGTGTGGCAGCGAGAACATTAGTTTTTCCACAAACAGCATGGCTGGATGTTCTTTGTCAGCTAAATTGATGACATTAAAGAGTTGCATCCATGGCAGACAGACATGAGGGAGTCAGTTTTTCTTCCATATGTGCTCAGTGTTGCTATCCCTCTATTTCCTCCGCCCTTGATCTATTAAATGCAATTTGTCTCAAATGTTAACTTTAAAGGATTTATTGTTCGCTTTGCGGTTGTGGCGGGGTCAGAACTTTGTAAATAGATAAATGTCAATCCGTTTGGTGTTTTGTTTCCATTTTTAAAATGGAGAAGAAAAAGTGCTTCATAGCTTGCCTTCTGGTTTAAATCTGGCTTTCAATCAGCTTTGATGGTACAGAGAGTCAACCAGCTGTGTCACATTTTTTTCCCCTGCCTTTCCTCTCCTATCGGTGTGACATCTGCTGAACTTGTCGGGTGTTTACTGGTGTAACAACTGGTGTCTTCACCCCTCCTGCCGCCCTCCCTCTTCACACTGATGCTCCCGCCCGAGCCCCCATACAATGAATACACTTGCATCCAGACTGCTGAAGCAATTGTCATGCTGAGGGGAAGGCAAATCAAATCTTATGGCAGCAACTACGCGAGGAGATTGCCTTTCCTCTCAGTCGCAGGCAAGCGAGTCCAGCGCTCCCTCTGGTTCTGATGGAGGGAAAGAAGAGACGGCTGAAAAGTGGAAAGCTGCTGGGTTACGCCGACGCTCCTGTTGGGCAGGTTGCACCCATTCGCCCTCCTCCCCTCCAATCTCCTTCCACTCGCCCTGACACCACCCATCAGTCACTGGGTGACACCGGGGACTACATCCCTGCCTCCAGTTGTTTGGATGAAACGGAACAATAATTAGAGGGATAGAGTGACTCTGGCCGCTGAACTGGGGCTGCTCAGATCACAACAACACATTGTCCAACCTGATTAAGCGGCCATTTGTGGCATCCGCGCTGTAGTTAAGCAGTCCGCGATCGTCTTGCGTGAAACTTGACCTCCCTGCAAGATATATTGACATATCCTCCAGTTTGAGGTCGGTCAGAAATGTGGGGGAGGACATTGCATTTCTTTACAGGAAGCCCTGACTAATGCGTCTGATTCTTCCTCAGAATAGGCCCTTTGACTGACTCATCGGTGCCCAAGGTTATGCCCCCCCATGATGATTTATTGTTTATTTCCCTTTGGCAATTTAATAAACAGAGGAAAATAGGCCACATTCTTTGATTAATGGGGAACTGCAGTTTGGAGGAATAGCTGAAGTGGAAGTAATGGAGCTTCCTCAATGCACCAATTGTCAGGGTTCAGACGCCAGGCTGGATTAGTATTGACTTTATGCGTTTTCCAGGTCTGGATAAGTATGACAAAGAAAATAGAAAAATATTTTTCCATTCTTCATTCTCTAATCAATTACATACATTTGTCTTTCTCTGCTTTTTTTCTTTCCCTCTTCATTTCCTCTTATTTTTACGTTTTTTTCATTACTCTCTTCTGTCTTTTTTGTTGTGCCCTCTGTCCTTCGTCTCTTTCTGTTTCTCTTTCTTGTTTTATATCTTCATAATTTTGTCCTTCATCTTTCCCCTTTCCTTTTATTCTTTGCTTCCTACTTTCTTTCCATCTTTCGTTTTTAGTCCTTTTTATTTTTCTATCTGTCCTTTGTTTCATTACATCCTTTCTTCTGCAGTTCCCCTTTCCTGTCCTTCACCCATTCTTCCTTATTGTCTTTCTATTTGGTCTTTTTTTGTTCTTATCCTTCCAACTATCTTCCAATTATCTATTTCCTGTTTTTCTATTTTGCAACTTTCCTGTCTTTCTCCTTCCTTCTTTTCTGCTGTTCTTCCTTTTCTTATTTCTATCCTTTTTGCTATTCTTTCATTCTTGCTATTCCTTTTGTCTTTCCATCCTTTTGTCTTTTTGGTGTTTCATTCTATCCTTTCTTTCTGTCTTTCTGTTTCCTTTAACCTTCCATGTTATACTATCTTCACTCCCTTGCTTCAGTCTTTCTTTATTTCCTTCCTCTCTTTTTTCCTTCTTTCCCTGCCAATTCCCTGAGAACTCTGTTGATTTGAGTCAGGAACGGTTCAGGATTTGGATGTGAAGAACCTGCTGGAACCTTTTGTGTTGTGGAAAGCAGAGTCCCATTTCAGGACAGGGACAGGTTGTGAGTTTGGGGGGTTGGGTGGGTGTTGAGTGGGGGGGTTGCCGCTGTCCTCTGCGGGCCGTTCTCACCCAAAACATGCCAACCAAACCAATTACAGGCTCCCGCCTGAGTGACATTCACAAGATATTTTCTATCTGGTCTTTTAAATGAAGTTTTCCTCTTGTTACTCATGCCTTGCATTTTCATTAGTCTCTCAGTGGATGTGCAGCCACTGTGGCAGATGAGGCAGTTTAATTTTTGTGTGCTGGGATCAAAGTGCCGTGCAAATGCAACACAAAACATTATGCATAAACTACACAGTGCATAATTTCTGTATTATACAAACTTTAGTCGTTGTATACTGTGATACCCATTCATGGCTCTGCCATGGGATACATTTTTAATAAACCTACCCATACAGGTGCATTTGAAAAATTTACCCCTGTTTATGAATTAATTAAAGAAGAATTTGACTTGCATTATTCTGCCACCACTGTTAACTTTGATATTTAATGGAGTCAAGCCGAATGGGAGCAGGAGGAGTCAGGGGTAATACAAATGAACAAACACTGTGTGCCCTAGATTATTTGATACTACTAAAATGTTAATTACATTCCTTCTCATGATTTATCCTCTACAGTAATGACTTAAAGTTTAATTAGGGGTAAATGGTAAAAAGAGAAGGAATTTCAATATGATGCATTATTATTAAGTAAACATCCTGAGCCTGTTAGCTTGTCTTGTGATTTATCAAAGTTTGATGGACTTTGAAAGATGGACACACCTCAGAAGCTCAAGTTTTCCAAAAAGGCCCCAATCCAAATCAGCCAATCACATGGCAGCAACTCACATTTAGGCTTAGATGTGGTGAAGGCGGCTTGCTGATGGTCCAAACAAGCATCAGAATGGGAAATAAGGGAGATTTAGTGGGCTTTAAATATGGGCATGGTTGTTGATACCATACGGACTGGTCTGAGTATTTCGAAAACCGCTGATCGAAAGGGATTTTCACACAAAACCGTCTCTTGGGTTTATAGAGAAATGTTTGTAAAAGAAAAAAGATCCATAAAGCGGCAATTGTGTGGACAAAATGCTTTGTTAGAGGAGAATGGACAGACTGAATGACATGAAGGGTTGAAGCCACAACAGGTCTGTTAAGATCAGGAAACTGAAGCTACAGTTGATTTTACTTCACCAAAATTGGATGATTATAGATCAAAGAACTTTTCCTGGTCCAATTAGTCTTTTTAGGTGGTTGGGTCAGAATCTGATGTGAACAACATGAAAGCATGGATCCGTCCTGACCTATGTCGTGCTGTAATAAGTGTTGGCATAGTTTCCTACTTTTTCCTCGCTAGTAGCAACGTAGCATTGCTGAAATATCAGTGTTGTTACTGACATATTCATCTTGTTATGACCAGTTAAGTATCCTCTGACAAATAATTCCTGCAGGGAAATGCACCATGCCACAAAGTTCAAATGATCTCAAACTAATTTCTTGAACATGGGGATGATTTTTGAGTTTTCCAGTAGCTCAGATGTCACCAGGTCTCAAGCCATTAAATCACCTCTGGGATGAACTGGATCAGGACTTTTGACTCCTTGACAAATCTGCAGAAACTCTGTGATGCCATCTTGTTGACGTGGACCAAAATCTCTTGTTGACCTTGTTGAATTTAAGCCATCTAGGCAGTTCTCAAGGCTGAACGGTTCCAACTTCCTCGATTAGTTTGTGCCAAAATGAGTTTAGACATCCTAGTGTGGCACTGGCTTACAAAATTTGTGAAGCACTAGCAATTTATGACGCACTTCCGAACGACCTTCAACATGGTGGCTGATATGGGGATTTTTAGTGACACCAAATAGTTTTCTCTAGTCATTATCTGTCTGACGGCTATCACAGGGGAAAGTTCAAAGATTCTAGAAAATATTTGAGCTTTGTCTCATTTTTTAAGCATTGGGATGTTTTAAAAGGATTTGTTTGTAACTTTCGGGAAGAACTAGCTTCAGTGCTAATCCTCGCTTGCACCTAAACAAAGAACAAGTGAGATCTTTGTGCTACTTCTACCAACAATTTTGGAAGTATATGTACTAAAGAAAAAATATGGCTTTGGACTGCTGATTGGTTAAGTTAAGTTAGCCACCACATATCAGGGCTAATGCTAATAGCCAAGCAAAATCTGTGTTGTTGAAAAGGCAACAAATGACTAGATTTGGCAGGAATTGGTCAAAATCTGACCTCACCTATTAAGGTTTAGCTTTCTGCTTGTGCATTTATTTTTTTCCTTAAATGACATTTATCTTGGCTGGAACCCAGTAGCAATCCAAATAGTCAAAGTGTTGAAGCCAGTTGCTAACAAGGTCAGCGTTTGCACAGTCATACTCCATTTCAGTCC
Organism: Brachyrhaphis roseni; assembly: GCA_903066815.1. Taxonomy (NCBI): domain Eukaryota; kingdom Metazoa; phylum Chordata; class Actinopteri; order Cyprinodontiformes; family Poeciliidae; genus Brachyrhaphis; species Brachyrhaphis roseni. The sequence continues at coordinate 137,670 of CAEFZY010069230.1, forward strand.
AAATGTGTTTTGTCAATGCGTATGACAGATGCACAGGCCCACTGCTGCCTCAACAGCAGGCCTGCGTCAAATAGTTGGTCCACTTGATGATCAGCAACTGTGCTCCAGCGGCCGCATTAACCTCTCTTAACATTAGGAAAGAGGGTTTTCTTCTTTCAGCAAGGCTTTGATGCCGGTACGCTACACTTTCCTCGGAAATCAGCCCTTGACTCAGGCTTTTTTCAAGATACAGTGTCTCCTCTGTGGAATTTTAAGTGAAGACTGTTTTCTTTCTGCAGAAACTCCTGCTTCGTGTCCAACTTTGTCTGAGGAGTCATATCTTGGCCTGGTGCAGAACGGGGAAATTCCTCGGAGGGGTCTTTGATTTGCCACTGCTCTCTGACGTCTCACCTAGAGTCAGTAGATGTTTGGCAGATGTGGAGGGGCTACCTGCACAAAAGTACTCTCATTCCTTTTGTCATAGATTCTACTAACTGAATAAATGTGGAAAAAATTTACCAAAGGATCCATTTTAACTGTGTTCTTTAATATGGGTCAGAGATCTATTGAATGCATATTCTGAAAGCCTTTTCATCGTGCAATCGCGGAGTTAAGATTCCCCCGGTACACTCTTAATTTCATCTACTGCTCTTATTGTTATTTATTTATTTAATATTTCAACATTAATGTCTTCTCCAACATGGGAAAAGCAGGGAGTTCAGAGAGAGAGAGGGAGGGAGAAAATGAGAACCTTTCTGTTTCTTCTCCTATCTGCATGATAGTCTGTCCTCCCTAATGACTCCATTTTAAAGACAGTGGGCTGACCGGCAGGGTGGGGAGGGAGCATGGGATCGAGGGCGGGGAGGGCAAAGAGGAGAAGAGCGGCTGCGCTCGCTGCAGCACTCTCCTCTGCTGCTCTCAGCTCTCAGTCAGCCTCTCTACGTGTGTGCTTTGAAAGAGAATAGGAATCAGCCCTTTGAAAGCCGAGGCTGCTCACCAGGGCCTTTGTGTAAAATAACATTTCTACTGAAAGCCAATTACTGCTAACATTATTTTGGTTGCTTCCATTATTAAAAGTACCTCTCTCTGTTGCCCCCATCATCCCTCCCTTCCTCCTTCCCTCCCTCTTCATCACTCTCTTGCAGACGGAGAATTATTCCATTGATTCCAGTTATGTGAACAGCAGAGCCCACCTCATTAAAAGGTATGTCTTGATTAGGAATTGTTACCAGCACCTCATTACCATTGTTATCTGTAATTGTTTTATCTTAATGAGAGCACCAGTTGGTGCAGCTTGCATGTGTACCTGCATGTTTTTTACTCAATGTAATTGAAAAGGGGAGGATGAGATTTTGGGATAAATAATGCTACTCTTTGAAGCATTTAGTGGAAACAAATGTTTAAAAAGGATGTTCAGATTGTTCACTATAAGAAAGATAGTTTCATGTTTTAGAATAAACTTATTCCACCTCTCTGATTTTACTTATCAGTAGGACATGTGGGTTATTTTACATCTGCTTAAGGCTTACTGCAGGAAAGTCCAAATCTGTTTTTATAATAAAAGAAATCCACAACATGTGAGGAATTAACTCATTTTACTACATTTGTTTCCAGCTTACAAGCACAAGAAATGGCACTTTATTCCTAAATTTAACATTTAAGATAAAGTTGATCAACTTAATTACTTCTTATGCCTCAATAAATAAGAAGCACTTGAACACAATGTTACAGAAATACAAAAACTGCAACAGGAAACTGTAAAATGAAAATATTTGAGGTAAAACCTGAATTATCAGGGTTCCAATGCAGCCTGGAAACAAGTTAAAATAAGAATTTTTCTGCACTTCCCTTTGAGCGTACACTCTTTTTCTAATTAGAGAGCTTCTTTTAAATAGCTCATTATTAGCTCTGACTTTAACTGCATTGTTGCATCCTCAGTAGTAGGTTGCTTTGGATAAAAGCATCTTCCAAATACAGAAATATAAACATGCTGTGTTCTTTCTTATTTCTTGTTTCTGTATCTTCCTTCCTTCTGTTTTTATTCAAATTCTTGTATTGTTTGTTCTTTCTTTCTTCTTGTCCCTCGTTTATGTTCTTTCTCGTGTTCCTCTTTATATATTTTTTATATTGTTCTACCTTGATTTTATCTGTCCTTCCTACATTGTGTCCTTTCTCCTTTCCTTATTTCTGCCCTTCTTTTGGTCTCTTCTTCTCTTGCACCTTTCCTTGTGACCTGCCTCCATGTTTTCTTTCTTGCATATTTTTTCTCCAATTTTTTACATTCCGTCTTACAGAGTTTTATTATTTTATTTTTTTTGCCCATATGCAAACCCTTCCCACTGTACATATGTCTGCCATGAATTCGTTGTGAATGTTTTAGTTTTATTTATTATTTAAAATGACTACAAAGGACTGGAAAGTTGAGTCTGGAGTAATGTTTAATTTTAGCATGAAGAATTTGCAGGAACCCTGCAGAGTCTGCCTTCAATAAGCTGCCTAATCCCAGAGGCATAGGAAACCCATTTTATTTATTTCCAAGTAATTAAAATGAAAATTTCCTCCCCAAAATTCAGCTTAGTTAACACGTTCTATAAGCTTAGAAAAATCATCTATTTATGGTATTAACATGTACAATTTCAACAGTTCAAATGAGAAATAACCTACATTTAATGAGATTAATTAAGATTTTTATGCTATGTGCACTCTTTGGATGTGAAGTGATATTTCACACTACATTTCATCATTATTATATGGCTAACAATGTTGTTGTTTTTGCTCTAACTCGATATTTTACTCCCTGTGGAGTTTCTGGACAGTCTTACTATGTTTTACAAATCTACTGTAATGTTTTTCACTTCTAACACACACAACTTTAGATTTACTTCTAAAAGCATGTCTGATTTGGCACATATCACTTCAAAAAATCTCTTGTAAATTCACATCTTGCTCTGCTGAGGATCTTGACTGGGGAGATGCAGACCAGCGTTAGCCCTCTCTGTGCCTTGGAGATAATTCGGCTCTGAACATGTTCTCTTTGCAGCTTCCACTAATTACGTGTGGACAAAAAAAATCAAAGTAAGGCTTGTTCTGCTGTTTGATAATTTAAGTACTTTGAGCGTCGTAATTATTAATGATTAGTGCTGCCCTCAGGTCTCTCTCAGATGGGGGGAGAGCTGGGTCTCGACCGAGCGGGCCGCATCGCACAGAGGGAGACAGGCAGAGGCACCGACCCCGACACGATTACAGTTCCTGCTTTTCTTCTTCATGTTAAGATTACAGACTTTTCCAGACTCAACTTTCCAGAAGATTTCGGTCCTTAACATTGATTTTAAAATGTAAAATAGTAATAGTAAATTCACCATGAATATTTGATAGATATTTCCACAGTGAGCAGGCTGTAAGTATTCAGAAAATCAGAAGGAAAGAGAAAAGACAGGATACAAAGAAATAAGGATTTTTGGAAGCCAGAAATGAAGGAAATAAGGGTACATGAAAGGAAACAAGGAGGATGCAAGTAAATGAAGTAAGGAAAGAAAGGAAGGAAGGAAAAAAGAGGATAGAAACAAAAAGGATACAAGCAATGAAAGGAAGTAGAGCAAGGAAAGATAGAAAGAAAAAAATAGGAGAGGAATGAAGGTTGGTAATTCAAGGAAGGAAGGAGAGAAGAGAGGATAACAAGGAGGAAAATAAGGTACAGGAAACAAAGCTTTCTGTGTTTTGTGTTGTGTAGGAAACGTGTTTGGGAGACATGTATAGCAGACAATTTGTTTAAAAAAAAACCCTAAGATTTATTAGATTAAATCCATAAAGTACCAAATTCTTCCACATTCTAAGTTTTTCAGAGTCCAGACTTTCACAAAAACTAAAGCAGCACCTCACCACTATTTAAAAGTTTTCTCTGGAGGTGTTCAAGGCAACACTTTCATGAATAATATACACTTGAGGTCTCCTTGTGTGAAGAATAAAAGAATAAATGTTTTCTTTGTGCATTGTTGTTCAGCCCACTTGATGCGGGATACTTGATAGGGCTGCAGGAATTCAGCGTCACGGTTTTGAAGGGGGTCATAGTGAAATTCCTTGTGCCTCCGGAGGGTTTCTAACTGTTCTTGCTGCAGCTCTGGGTTTTTACCTGCGGTAAAACAATCAAGCCTTTAGTTTGTTTGAGGCTGCGCCGCCCTTTTGAAAACCCATTAAGGTAATTCCCCCTCCTTACTTCTTCCCTCCTGCTTTCAAAAAAAAGATTCCTTGCATTAATATAAACAAAGAGCATTCAAGTGTGGGCCTCTGCAGGATACTACAAAGAAATCCCCTCAGGAGCCAGGGAGCCTATGGTCTGGGACAGGTGCAATTACAGTGATAACATCAGAGCCGGCATTACCTCCGCTGCGGTCCTCTCTCCCAGCTTGGGCCGAGGAATGCAGCTCTACCTTCTACTGTCCTTCACTTCCTCCTGTTCCACCTTTTACTTTACCGCACCTTTTTGTTTACGCTGATTCCCCGCTCCCCACCACCCTTACAAACCAACGCGTCTTATTTTCTCTCCCATGCAAGAAACATGTTCATTCCAGTTTAGTGTTGTTTGTAAAGTAGGATTTGTTCCAGTGGGAAGGAACTCAAACGAGGGGAAATCACGCTGTTACTGTGCAGCTGTTGATTGTGGCCCCCACACCCCACCATCTTTATTGACTGTGAGCCCCAAACAAGACAGATGCTCCGTTTGTATGCTTCCAGCGCCTTTCTTCATCCATCTCCCTTGCAGGATTTCCTGATTACTGCAGTATTTGTTTGATTGTAGTGAGTGAGTGCCTCCTGTTTGTTCGTTGAAATGTCCTTGAAGACGGCACATCCATCCACAATGTCCCCGTCTGAATCGCCGCATGCTTGCTTTGTGAGGTTCAGAAATATGTGCTTAATCCATAAAAGCTCTCAAAAGATTTGCACTTCATACTTATCTTGTGGAAACTGCAAACAGAAGCCAGACATAGACTTTTCTTTTCAAACGTGTAGTGCTTAAAGGTGACTTATTCTAAAATAAATTACTATTATTCAAGTTTGAATCCCTAGAAATGGTCCGTGTTTAGGGACACAGCAATCAGAGATTTCAGTTCCTATGATGCTTTGGACTGATGATACTTTTGAAAAGATTAATATTTTTCTTTAAAACTATTAAAAAGGTTCAAAATATTTATTTCTAGCTTTCAGGAAAGAAATTGCTAGTTATTTTTTTATCAGGGGAACAATTGGTGATTTATTGCAAAACAAGGTTTTACAATTTTTTTTTGAAAAGATAAATGAATTTTAAATTGTCTTCAGTATTCCATGTTAGTGATTACTCCAGCTCAAATTTTCCCTTTATCACTTTATAACTCCATCTCATACCTGTGCCTTAATATTTAATTCTTTCCTGCTCCCATGCACTTAGATATTAGTTTCATACTCTTTGTGGTAACATATTTTACAGATAAATAACAATGAATTACCTAAATCTTACAAATAACTTAATTCTTTATCGTTTTAAAATGACAGTAGGACTTAGTCAATTATGAAAAATTACTTAAATTAAATTTTCTCTTTGAAGTCTCAAACTGGTTGATATAAAATACCCTGCAGCAGATAGATCACAACCACAAAAACACAAAATGATGCACCAAAATAACCATCAACCCATTACTGATTAGTCCAATATCCTCAGTATTTTCTGTTTCCTAATGAATAGAAACTATTACTTTAACTTTTAAATGTACAGAATTTTAAATCATGTATATTCTAAAATAGAAATAGGTTGAAAGCTCAAACAAAATGTTCACTTTATCTGTTTAAAGTTGTATTCTTTCTTGCTTTTTCAACACCTGAATAACCTGTAAACAAGTTTCTTCATGTACAAAATACTATTTCCTTTTAAAAGTCTTTTTCATTCTCTGTGCCTCCTCTGACTTCTTTCTTAAACGCCTCACTAATTCTGAAAACATTAAACTTTTTTCATGAGTTTTTACTCAGCTTCAAAATCCAATAGTGTTTCCAACCCAGAACATGTCAAAACCTTCTGTTTTCTGCTAAAATCAGCTCTGGGTCCGTTTAATTTGGTATTGATTGGACAAATCCTCTTAAGGACCTGAAAAAGTCAGGTTTGACACACCCAAAACTCAAAAACATTGAGTCGTCTTCCTGCAGTAACAATGTCCATACCAAAGAGAGTTTAAATATGGTGTGTTCACTGATTATAAAAAGATTGGAGAGCGGAGTTTCCAAAAATAGGCCAGCCAGTTTCTCTATATTCTGTTTGTGGGGGGGGGAGATTAAAAGACAGGCAGCTAGTCAAAAACCATCAGGGACCAAGCGACAATGAACACCGTGTTAGAAAAGGTGATGTGACAGTTAATCAACATTTCCCTTTTCTCCCTCCTGGCCCCCATGTAGCACATCAACGTTCAAGGACCTGGAGGGCAACAGCCTGAAGGACAGCGGCCACGAGGAGAGCGACCAGACCGACAGCGAACATGACGTCCAGAGAGGACACTATGTTGACACGGCTGTCAATGACATGCTGAACATGACCGTCCCCCCCAATGTTTGCCAGCTGCCAGACCAAGGTAAGGAAGTGTTTGGCTGTTGTTATGTGTGCAGGCTGCGCACGTTAAGAGGTTTGGAGGATGTTGCTTCCACTTTCAAGATAGGGCCCAATATGGATTTGTGTGTTTGTGTGTGCTTGAGTCTGTTTTTACTCAAACAGGACATCTTTAAGATCCATTATGTCCACTGCAGGTATCAGATGGGCATAAATAACATCCCCCTTTTTTTTGGCTTTGATGTCCTGCTCTCAGCTAATGTGAGGGATCTCTGACAGATAAGGCCACCCTTTGATTCCAGCTTAGGCAACTTTATTGACTGATAGCAGCCAAGCCGGCTCTTGAAGCGAGGGCGACTTCAGACGTGTTTGAATGGCAGCAATTAGAGCAGAAGGTGGAAATCTACATATCTTCACTTGTGTCCTCATCCATTATTCAGTGGGAGCGTTTAGCAGGGAATTAATGTTGATGTTTCATTTCTGATCGGCTGTTTTAAAAAAGAAACATTTACTCCATCGGCGGGGGTCAGGTGACAAGGTCGTGTTCATTCAGACTGAGGAAGAGAGAGGGGGTCAGCGAGAGGAGAATAGCAGGATAAAGCTGTTTCAGGATGTTGCCGGGGGTATTTATGAGCTCAAAGGAAACTGCACACACAGGTGCTGCGGCTCGCCAACACGTGTGAAAATGGTCCAACAATCTGAGAGGATCTGAAAATTAGCAGTTTAGCTCGTAGTTAGTTTGAATGAAAAGCATTTGTGGAGGAATTCCTTTGCTTATCCACATGTCACATTTGCTCCAGTTTCTTCAGCTTGTGGAAGGTTTCGCTTCCTGTCTGAAAATAATTTTGGTTCATTTCACACCAACAATGCCCTAGAAAACATTGTCTAGTCACTCACTAATTCATTCTCTTGCTTCTTTAGTTCACATAAAGCAGGAGGTTTTAATGAGCCAAAGATAGGCGGGAAGGAATCCTGCTTTAAAAGTATGCATCATGTTCAAGAATGAACACGATGTGATTTATTTGAATTATTTAGCCATCTATTTTTACTAGTAGCCTGTTAAGTTTGTGGGTGTGGCTTGAAATGCAGTAAAAGATGTCTGCAGGCTCATCTTGGCGTATTTACCCAACCAGATGCTTCACTTGGAGCAGTTTTGCTGTTTATGTTGTTTGACTGGGGAACAATAACATCATGCAACCTTCATTTTATGTTCATCGAGAATTGAGCGATACAAATGCATCTGTCTTTCTGGCCGGCAGCTCTCGTTGTTTTTATTGTTGATGGGGTTTTTTGGCTGAGAAATGCAGATGCAGGTGTACGCGGTCAGAATGAATGGTGACCATTAGAAACAAATTGTCCCGGGTGTTCGCCCGGCAGCGTCGGCCTTTAATAGGCGTAGAAAAGTGAATTGACTGCCTAGTGGTTGCCAGCTGTAATTACTTCACAACCTGCGAAAAAAAAAACCTCATGCCTCCAAAGAATGCACACTGACAGGTCTTCTGGTAGTGGGATCTCATTATTGGAGACAATTAGAAATGATGTACATGAAGAATATTACAAGGGGGAGAGCTCTCTGAGGCGGTGCGTTTTTCATTAACACCACCAATGATTGTATCTGTTTCAGCAAAATGGAAGTGTGTCTCCTGAATGTCTAATGCAGCACAACACTGCCGGTAAACAGAACAAGAGGCTATTTCACAGCGCTGTCCATTCTTTTGACCAAAGTAAAATAGATGATAACAGAGTATCTGTGTGGAATTACAATGTGTTTGCTTCTTATTGGCTTTTTCTTTTCTTCCTCTTTCATCTCCACTCGCTGCAGAGTCACTTTTCCCCCAGCATTTCTTTTTAGTAAAAACGAGGTTCCTCCACGCTGCGGAAAATTATGGAAAAATGTGGAATTAGATTTATTTTTTCTGGTTTAGATAAAGGTTGGAGAAATTGATTCTTTAATTCCTGGACCCATTGTTAAAAAGTTGTATCCATCTATCCATTCATCCAAGAGCATCTCTTTTAATAAGTTTAATAATTATTTCATCCGTCCAGTCATCCTTTCAACTGTCTGTCCATCCATTCATCCGTCTATCCGCCTGTTTGTCTATCTTTCTATACAATTCAAAGCTGGTTAGGGAGATTTTTTGGTGATACATCAAACTTTACAAAAGAAAAACATGCTCATATTATCTGTCCATCCAACTCTCTTTTATCAATCTTCTCACTGTCTGTCTGTCTGTCCATTATCCAGTATTCGCCCACTGATGAATCCACCTATCACTCTGCCCATTCCTTCAGTCTCTTGTTTTTGCTGGATCTTAATGGATTGACTGGGAATTATGAATATTTAAGCCAGGAAATGTCTAAAACTGCTATGCAAGAGATACAGAGGAACTCTGTATCTAACCCTAATGACTGCCTCGGATCTTTTTTTTCCCCATTGTTTTGGATGTCAGTCTGTTACTGTGGTCACACCAGAGGGGCTGTTCATAGTTGTTAAATGATTTGCCCAAAGATGACATGCAGAAATGTAATGACATGGTGGATGAAATTGTCCCCTGTTTCCATCTCAATGGTCTAATTACACAGTTAAGGGGCAGAGAAGGCTGACAGTGATGGGCACATGATGCGCAGTTGAATCCGTCTCTCCCGGTTTATGCGGGTTTTACATGATCAGAATTTCTCCAGAGCTCCTCAGGAGAACGCCGTGGCTCTGTCGTTTCCCTGCTGCTTGTTCTACCCCTCCGTACGAACCGACTCGAGCATCAAGGCGGAAAAACAACCTTTGAGGTTTATGGAAGATGAGAGGTACAGTGGTTACACATTATGTGCTGATGCAGGTTTTACTTTGAGATCGTCTGTTTTAATTGACAAAAAAACGGACACTTTTCTGTTGTGTGAATAGGGGGAGATTTTTAGAAAACAAAGCGGCATCTCAGCTAAACGCCCCGCTGTTTAGATGTCTTCTGGGAGTAAATCTGCTGTGTAGTGTGCTGTGCCTCGCCTGCCAGCTAAAGCAGAAAACAAGTTGAGAGACTGCGATTGCCAAAGGACTACAGCAGCACGCTAGCTAAGGATAGCAGCACCTACTTTTTGTGTGTTTGTGTTTGATTTTTATTGTTCTTTTATGTTGTGTTGATAAGTGTAAAGAACAAAAGGAAGTTGTAAGAGGAAAAGGAGGAAGGGTTAAACTCTGGGGCTTTTCACCATGCAAATGTTTACCATTCCCAGTGCCATGCAAAGGTTTTGTTTGCCCAGGAGACAAGCCGCTACCTTTAGACAAAGACCCGGCCTTCCCTTCGGCCTTTCATGTGGGAATCCGATCACAATGGATTTTTCCCTCCTCTCTGGTCAAGAAGCAAGGGCGTCTCTAGCAAATGTTTTAAGAGGTGTCCAGATGGGGGCGACTAATAATATTTGGGTGAGCACAACAAAACCAGAAGTCTATTAGAGTTCAGGGATTTTAATAAAAAAGCATGAACTTAAACACAGTAGCTATGCACCAGGAATTAGCCAGTTAGCATATACATACTGCACCTTAAAGTTTGGTGTCCATGATTTCAAATTGCTGTCTCTCTCCAAAACTTTGACCTATTTGTGATCGTGCTACTATTTGACAAACATTCAGACACTTGCGTCATAAACTCAATAGAAAGCTGAATAATATAAATAAATAGATAAAGTAGAGTGAACTAAATTGTTGAATTTGTCACTTTAAAAGCTCTTCTGTGCCACTGGTTGGATTTTGTGATTTAGGAAAAAAAGAGCAACTGGTTTGGGTGTTAGTGTCTCAAAATAATAACTTTTAAAAAATATTCTTCATGCACAACTACTTCCTTAATATTGGGAGATCGGCCTATTTTTACATCTGAAGCCGATCTTATCCATCGATTTTATCTGTAAAGGTTTAAAAATCAGCCTCTGTCCTCTTTTGCTCAGAGAGGATTGACTGATAGACCCGCCCACCAGGTCATGTCTGCATGTTTACTGTTAACAATAGTCACCCCACTGTTGCCAGTTCAGCAACTTTCTTGCTATATTGAGCAACATTTCAGCCAAAAAACATTGGTATAGGCCAAAATCGGAATCGGCAGGATAGGCTTCTTAAAGATTCGTAATCGGCCAGAAAACTGCAATCGGTGCACCACTAATTTTATGTCTCAGATGCTGAAGAGGAAGTCTAAGCTTCTAGGTATAATATTTCTAAATCAGCTCTTCTGATTGGCCTAATTGTTCCTCATGACAGGATAGCTGTTAGCTCCCTGTGGGTGTGTGCCTGGAAACACAGTCTGCCTAGAAGACATGCTGTGTTAGACAAAGACAGTCACCTGCAAATTGTGAAAGGTGTCCATCAGCCCCACTTGGTGACCCCACTGGGGGACAGTCCAATAATGATGTTGCGTCCCTGGTGGGTTGGACTTTCTTCTATCCTTTATTTCTCCACTGGCTTACCAAGGTGAGGTTCAGTGAAGTGCTTGTGGAGAGATTTTCGACTTATATCAGAGTGAATAACTCCTTGTTGAATCCCTGCCTGGAATCTAAAGAAGAGTGTGTGCTCTTTTCAACGAGCTGACCTTAAACATCCCTCACCCTGTGGATTAGATTTGGAAAGTGTCTGAGGACCAAATTATTTTAAATCTCTTAAAATCTATAAACGGAAGGGTATCTTTAACACGTAATCTGCCAGTTGAATAAAAGGACGATGTCGCTGCAACTCTAAACTGAGGAGAAGAGCTATATTTAATGAATTCCTCTTTATCTTTACAGGCATGTCTGTGAAGTTAGGGGGGATTTTGTTGAAATAGGGGACCTGCTAGCTTCGGCTCCATGGAACCATTAGTGTCAGGGGAACTGGCTCTGAGGGGGCTGGTGACAAAGGGAGCTTAATCTATTTTTTCCGACTTTCTTTGATTGTTGTAGCTCACATTGTAATTCCTCTCGGATGTGGATGAGCTATGGTTTTCAAGGATTAAGATTCATGTATTGTTAAATCGCTCAAGTTACCTCAGAAGGAGTGGAAAAGACGGGGGCGCTGCGTCATTTGCAGCATTGCCATTTTCTGGTTTTAGAGGGTTTGCAGCCTGGGTTTTGGTATTGTTTCCAGGTCACTGTATAAGTGCTCATCAAGTAGACTCAGTCCTGCCTGGGCTGTTAGACTCAAAGGGGATGCAGGACTGCTCAATTAGCCAGAGCAGGGAACCGGGCGCCTTTATTTCTGACATATTCCTCGGCCTCCACCTCTGGAGAATATCTCTCATCTATCTGTTAGCTCCCTGTGGGTGTGTGCCTGAAGCTGAAGCCCAGGAATGGAAGCCCCCTTTGTGGGCTGCACATTTCTTCATATTCCCTTTTTCCATCAGTAGATCCGCAGGGTTTCACTGTTCCTAATTGATTTAAGCCCCTCCTCCCCCCACTTCCACCTTTTTTCTCTTCCTTCCTCTCTCTCCGTCTCTTCTTTCTTCAGACTGCAAACACTTCCAACCCACATCTCCCAAACTTTGTGCCAGTCAAGCACTTCCCTTTCCCCCTGTTGAATTAGAGGAAGAGTAAAGGCACCTCACATGTTTCTGCCATGAACTTGCCCTAAATTCGGCACGGGAACATTTCTAGTTTGCAGTTCTCTGATCTACTAACGAAAAATGCTGACAGGTGTCAGAATCAGGAAGGCAACAGGAACGAGGCTGTGCTGACAACACTACAGGAGGCGGAGAGAGTCTGTGTGCGAGGGAGACGGAGATTGAGAGATGAGCTGAGAGTCTACTAAGCAGTCTTAGTGAGGGAAAATAAAAAGGGAAGAAGAAACAAAATCCCTGACAGGCAGGAGGGATTTTTTCTCCATTCCTCTTGCTATGAGGTAAATGGGAATTTGCCAGAGGATGTGACTGATTCCCAAACAACATTTGATTGAATTAGGCATCAAAACTGCTGTACAAGACACATGTTGCATTGTGATACTTTATGATTAGATTAACAAGTAAACTCCACTCTGAGACCATCCATTTTGATTTGGATTTGCCTAATTTAATGTGGGAACTGGTGGAGGTAAAATGGCTGACAGTGACAAAGAGCTGGGTGCAACACTAAGGTAGATAGAGTGCAAACACACTCCATGCTTGCTAGCAGGTGTAGTGGAGTCTGTAATGAACAACCCGACATGCAGATTTTTGCCTCCGAGTTGTGGAGACGTGAGGATAAAAAAGAGAAGGAAATAAAATGTCATTCCAAGCCGTGTCCATCTGGGCTTATCTTTTTTATTGTGCTTATCAGTGAATGAAATTCTGTTGCACTGTGAGGTGCCTGGCTGTGTCATATTGAAATTACACCTAATATAATAAAACAGAGCAGACTGATATTGATTTTGCACCTTGTAAAAAGCGACTCATGTGACTGGAGATAAAGATGTGATTTTTCTGCTCTTTTTCCTTCTCACTGAGCGATTTGGAGAAAAAAAATGTTTCTGTTCAAACGCAGCTTTCATTTCTCCTTTAAGTTTTTTTTTTTTCTAAATTGCTCACAACCTCCACGTTAGTTTTTGCCATATTTTCAAAAGCATACTGACAATTTTTCCAAGAATTGTTTGAAAAAGTACTCTCCTTTTTTTTCATGACGTTATTGGAGACAAGTGAAAACAAATGTGGCATATTTTGGCTGCCTGACATCTTTTTGCGAACATTGCCTGTAGCTGCTCTTCTTGAAAGCTACATCCCGGACTTTTCTGTAACTCACTTCACATGCAGTTCATCAACTATAAAACAACATACCATGATCAGTTTTTCTATTCATCTTCCTAGTTTGCTGTTACTTGTTTAAAAATCAATATACCTCAGAAACTAATTTCTACCCTGTGACATCACCTGAGGCATAAACTGAGTTATTTTGAAACCACTGCAATTGATTTATCCTCATTTTTACATATTTTAAATCAAGTTATTCATTCAAAAGTGCTTTTTGTTTCCTGCTTTGCTGCAGGAAAAAGTTTAAGTTGTGCTTTTGCGTGAGTTTTAGGATAATCAGACATGGAGAGGTTTGCAAGGAGATGTTTGCAATTGCAGGTTAATTCTCTCCTTCGCCAGACTACTTCTCCCTCAATACTGCCATTTCTGTTTCATAAAGAAACCATTTAATAGAAATATTCTTTATTTTCCCAAAGAGGGGACATTTAGGAAATTAAACTATAGAGTGTGTGTTTGTTGGTTTTGTAATCAAGTTTTTCCATTAATTAGAGATAAATTCCCATTAAATGTTCAAATCTCACATGTAATTTAATTCAGTTAAATATTATTGTATTTTGGAGCAAAATCTTATGAATTAGGGCAGCTGAATTTTATGAATTGGGAGAGATTATGTGCCCTGATCATATGAAAATAACTCTAATTCAGTTTACTGGAGCACCATTACTGTAGACTATAATTAGATTAAAAGATTAAAAGAAAGCACTTCTAAGTCTTTGGTTGTCAAAACAGTTAAAAAACATTCTCTGGTAGGTATGAGTTGAGACATGTTGGGCATTAAAAGCCCATCTTGCAGTAGAAAGTAACATTTCATAAGCCTGTCTTTGTTTTATTTAACTTTTATGTTACCGTTTTAGTCCCACTGAGATCAGAGATCTATTTTACAAGGGAGACCCGACAAAGACAGCAGTAAAAACCAACTACGAACTCAGAAAACACTCGCTCATATTCATAACCTGCAATAATATCAACATATTTTTAAACTTCTTTAATTTAAAAAGGGTTTGAAGTTATTTTCATTTCCGTCATTTTATGAGCTGGTTAAAAATGGTGAAGATATTAATCCAGGATTTATCAGTGTAAAGTCACCGCATTGGTGTTTACTAGCTAATGCAAGTTGATCACCTTCAATCTGGGGTCTTTTATGGTGTCAACAACCTAAATACATACAGAAATGATCTGTTTTTTTGATTTTTTATCTCTTTGAATTTTGTGAAGTCCTGTAGTGGAAAACTAGACATTATTAACCAGCTCGGTTTTTATTGTCTGTATACATTTGCTACCACCGGGTAGCATCTGTAACTGAGCTCAGACACAAAAAGTCTTCATTTCCAGTCAAGACGGAAAACATATAGTAACGTTATAATACCATAATGACTTCGGCTGAACCCTCGTGCTGTCAAAGCTCTTCTGAATGTACTCAGTGTATTTAATCAGCTCAAGAGGGGACTGCTTATCTCTTTGCACTTGTCATGGATAGCGTATTGAACATATCAGAGAGAGAAATGGGAATAGTTCATTATTTTCTAGAGCTCACAATGAGCCTGATGTATCTCGTTGCAGGCCCTCCACTGACAGCTCATTTTTTAGACAATCCTGGCATTCAGTTCACAACGAGACGGGGCAAAAAAAAAAAAAGAGAGAGGGAGAGGGAGAGTGAGAGACAGAGACTTGGAGAGAGGGAGGAAACACAGAGGCAGACAGAAAATAGGTCTCCGGATCTCCATTGCTTATTCATGACGCTGTGGCATGCTAGGTGTGTTAATAATCTCCACAGAAACCAAGAGAATCGCGGTTGTTTGTTGAACACCTTGCCAAGCTGGGTCCCAATCAGCAGCAGATGGGAAAACAGGGGGATCAGGATGATCCCAGACAGAGGGAAGGAGATTAAGAGCAGGTAATGCGCAGAAGTTGATGGGGGCCGAGTGTGTATTAAAGAGAGAAGGGGAGAGTACCTGAATTTTAAATCCATCTGAGGGTGTGCGTACACAACATACTGAGGAGCCTCTGTGTGCATGCAGGTGTGCGTCTATAAAGGTTAATCAGAAATGGAGTGGAAAAGAGAGAGGCACAGGGAGAAAGATGAATAAAGAAATGCTGTGGGTAGGAAGGGAGGAGAAGAGTGAAATTCAAGAAGCGGCGCTACAGCGTTGTCTCCAGTTTGCTTGCCTTTTGTGGCCCTGATTGATTCTGTTCTCATCTGAGGAACTAAGGCAGCAGCCATTTTTCTAACCACACTGCATTGTGTGTTTAATTCTTTGAGGTCGCAGCATGGACTCAAGCCGCTTCCCACTGTAATTCAAAGCAAGCAGCAACCATGACTGTGGGGTAAAACAAAGTAGTGAGGACTGCAGTAACATTAGTACTGAAATCACAAACGCCTCGTGGGTTTGGGTTGTGTCACTTTCAAATGTACCTTGTTACATTAAAGCAATGCCTACAGAGAAAGACACCTGTTGGTGTGCATTTGCATTTTCCAAACAGGGAACATGCCCTGCGCAATTCTAGCGCACATTATTTATATCGTCCAGAGGCCATGCAACCTTTTGTGTATTTACTATTGAATGCAGCGTATCCTTCTGCACAAGCTGAAGCAATAAAGGTCTCCCTTTCAAAGCTTTCTGCCAGCAGGGATTTAAAACACACATTTTGTAACATGTCAGAAATTCATCCCCACTTTTTTATAAATATATTTCTTTCACATGAAAAAGTTCTGTTCCAGGTTATTTCTCAACAAACTGTGCCAGAAAAATGAGCTGCCAACAGTGCTAATGTTAGCAAACAGCTATCTCATAGTTTGTTTGTTTTTTCTTGGGTCCAGACTGCATTTAATTATCAGTGATAAAACCTGAAATAACCTACTGTACACTCAACTGAATGAGTCCTAAAAAAAATCTTCTGTCCGGTTAAGTTGTTTATCTTGCAGCATTGCTAAAACAATGCTAGTGGCTAACCCATAGCGACACGTTGGAGCTTCACAAGCTGAACTAATAAGGATTTATTTAACAGACTGGCTTTAGTCAAGTCTTTCTCAAAATTTGAAATACATATTTTGAGAACATATTTTCAATATTTTCAGAACATGCCAAACTAATATCTTACAGTTTTTTGTGAGTTTCAACAACAATCATCTCGAGTTAAAATCTAAAATACTTCAGAACCAAGACTGGATGATTTTATGCTGAAGAGATTTTTTTTACAAGGCAGTTTTATTTGGATTTGTGATTAAACAAAAAGGGAGTATTTATTATTTTTGTTGTTGTTTTTAGGACCAACTGTAGAATAACACAGCGATTAAAACCACAGTACACAGACAAGTGAAACATGAACTGGAATATCTAACATTTTTTAACAGTTTGAAATGTTTAGTACATGAAACCAGATTAGCAGGAATCTTTTCACTTTTCAGATCTATCTTTTTTCTTGTGGAAGAACAGTGTTGCGTATTGATGTATCTCAGAAATGGGATGTGTTGCGACATTGCGTTCACTTTCCACCTCTATAAAAATACCAGACACTATTTGCAAGCATGCAGAAAATTGTAAATTCTTCAGAAAAGAATATACATGTATATAACAACAAAATATATTCCTAATCTACAATCATATATCTATCTTAAGGTAAATTCAATTTACTTGAAGGTTCTTTCTATTACTGCCTCCATGCTGTCGCATCTGTTCCACCAGACTAAAATGGGCATTCTGCCATTGACAGGCGATCGTAATCTGAACCCAATTTACCCCCCAGAGCGGCTATCTTATCATCATGTGCTGTAAATTTAATACAACCGTGCGTTAACAAAGGATCCTCTCAAAACTGCCATTCTTCATTTACAAACACCCAGCAGGTTCATGTAGGCTGCTGCAGAAATGACTGTCGTAACAGCAACAAATGCACATTTCTTCAAAGGAACTGTTGTAAGTTCTTATTCACTGTGGTTTTCCTGTGTGGTGAAATTTCACATTTCTTGAGGCATCTGTAGAGACGCTCTCCCAAGGACAATGATAACATCAGTCGCACCAAGTGAATGTTGTTTCAGCAAATGCCACTTATATTTAGGTGAATAAGGCCTCTTGTCTCCATGGTAATTTAGCATTGACAAAGAAGCAAGAAAAGTGATGAACTGCGGGGAAAAAAGGAAAAAAGGCAATTAGTTTAGACACATACAGGTTAAAACATGCTTAATTTTATATCTCCCAAAGCAGTTCTATATATAAATGGCAGTGACTATTTTATGACCCAAACATGACTTTTTGATCACCTCTGATCTGGACATATGAATCATTTTAAGAATTAAAACTGGTGTTTATGCCAAGAGTTGTAAAAAGACCTGAAACATGGGAGAATGTATCACCGCCTGATAAACTATAGCTTTTTTTATGTCAGCAATGCAATCTGTGTACATAATTTTTTTATTGACCTATTAAAACCACTTCCAGGTCCCAATCCTTTATCACTCTGAGCCAATATCATTCTCTTACCAAAGAATCCGTTACTCCAGCCTTGTTGATGAAATGGTAGGACTGTAGACTAATACAATGTGGAGTAAACAACTTGATGAGGACATCCTATACCCATAGACTTCCTCCAAGGAACCTCTGTGTGCAGCTTGAAGTGGGCAAGATAGTTGCAGAGTGACTGCCAAGGCAAGGCTTGTATTACAGGGATCCCAGGATATCAGACACCAGGCGGCCTGAGCTCCCTCCAGGCAGGACAGAGTCTGGCAGCTGGCCCACAGCCCAGATAGCTATAATCAGCTCCATTACCTGTAGCACTGACGCCTATTTAGGGGCCGTCATAGTGGAACTACGGCTGCACAGCAGGGATTAAGGACGCAGCAAAATTTGGGGAAAAGTACAAATAGTATGCAGTTACACCAGTCAATGCTACACCTGTGGGAGCGCATTCATAGCTGCACACAAACATGCAGTGAACAGGGAGAGATTTTCTGGGCATTATGCGTCTTGGCACAGGGCATTTGTTTTATCGTCTCCTGCTCTATTCCTATGAAAGGAAAGATTAAAAATACTCTGTTTAAATGGGGTGGGGGGGAAAATCAGCTGTCTTTTGACAAGTACATTGTAGCCTGCAGTTCTCTGTGCAGAATACAAAGAGACATTTATCACTGCAGCTGTGGTAAGGAAGGAAGAAAGAGAGAGGGGGGGCCTCCAGTGCTGCGGCATATAGTGTATCTGTCTTTTTTAACCCTTATTACTTCCTTTCTCTGGGAAAAATACTTTACCTCCCTCCTCTTATATCCATTTGGGATTTCCTTTGCTTGTTTTTTTCTTCTTTCATTTCCACCGTCTACCCTAATTCCTTTGTCTTCTCCATTTTCCTTTTTTCTATCGTAGCTCTCATCACCTTGCATCTGCTGACAACATTATTACTCAAATGGATTATGAAGCAGAAATATGTAAAGTTATGTCGTCCTCCTCAGTTGTGGCAACAAAAGGTTACTACCTCAGGCATAGACATGTAATATTTCCATATTTTCCTCTCCTCATGTATATTCAGAGGGAGTGATTTATCCCGTAACGTTTTATGGCCGTTTAAATCCAGCATCTCTTCCTTAGACATACTGTAAATCTAAAGCATGGCAGAATGTGCTTGTTGGATTTGTACTCTGCAGAAGTTAAACAGAGGTTAAAGAGAAGTCATCCAAACCACCTCTATCATTACTATCTTTCATTCACCAATTAGTGTCAGTGTTCCCCGCTCTGTCCCCCACATGACCTTGAAGAGATGAGCTCAGTGTGCCGTAATTCTGCATTTTGAGTCGGCCTCAGGAGTGGGAGGCACCTTATGGCTGCCAGTGACCCACATTATAAACTATTGATGAGCGACGGAGGGTGCAGTAACAGAGAGAAAAGACCTTCTGGGGTATGTCAGGATCCAGATCCTCCCCGCCCCCCTGTGCCCTTTTCCATCTCCCTCCTCAGCAGTTCACCCTAAAACCTTGTCTGCATTTTGTCTCTCAACAGACCTTCATTGTAAAGATCTTCTGGGGTTTTTTTCTGTCATCACTCACCTCTTAAAGTAACTCACTAATGCAGACTAAATGTGGACCAGTTGCTCTTATCAAGATATACGGAGGTTTAAAAAGGTTTCACTGTTAAAACCACAAATGTTTTCTGTGGTTGCTCCCCCAGTTCAAAGTAGTTTTAATGAGATGCAAGCAAACAAACCAGCTAACTAGGCAACTCAAATATAACTGTCTGAACTTATAAGTGTGTTTTTTCTTAGCTCTGATGCATCAGTTTGGTGCATGAGGACAAATCGGTTTCCCCAACTTCATTGACTTCCTTCAGTGTATAGCAAGAGTTTCCAAATCCAGTCAGGAGCTTTCTGTTGTTAGGCTCTGTTTTCTAGTAAAACATCTTAAAATATTTATTTAATAATGGATAAGGCCTGGTTCCTTTGGATAAATCAAAATTCCTATTTACGCATTGAAAAAAGAAAATGGAGCGCCAACATAAAAAAAAAGCTAATTTATTACATGTAATTTAATTAAATTAGTCAAACTTACTTAATTTACATTTGTGTTAATATGACAACTTAATGTATTTACTTGGATAAACTTAATTTGATTACTTTTTACAAAAAGTAATCAAAGTTACTTTTTTGATTAAAAAAGTAATTTTTTTACTTAAAATTTTTTTGAATTAGGGTCATCTGTTTTCTTTTTGTACCTGAGTAGATCGTTAATAAATAAGTAGCTAGTATCACTTTGGTAACCTTTCAGTGTTACAACAATCTGTAATTACAGAGAAACGGCTCTGAGAAACTGAAGTTGTGCTTGTATTTTGTTTAATTGAGTACTGCCCCTCTCCCTGTTGCTGCACACCGGAAGAAAGAAAGAAAGTTGCCACACTTTTCCTTCAGTTGCTTATAAATATGTCTGGCTGTAAAAAAAAAAAAAAAACGACAATTGTGTCGTGGAAACCAACTCTATTAAGATGTTTTACATTTGACAAACTACAAGCAGGAGGTTTATTATGCAGCCAAATGCAGAGAGGCTATTTGAGCAAATAGCCTGACTAATAATCAGCTAACGTTGTGTTAGAGTTGTGTTAGTCCGAGAGAAGTGTAATAATCAGTGCAATAAAGGTAAGTAGAAATGTTAAAGAAGAAGGAATAGCAATTAGATCAGGTTACACGTTTTTGTTTTAAATTTTCCCATAAACACCTTTAAGTACCCTGGTAGTTTTACTCAACATTATCATACCATGGGAATCTCACACTGGTCCACGTCTAATGCAGATTAAACAAACACTAATTGCTGCTGAGCTCAGCTGTGTCTTCTTGGTGAATAAAGATCAAGACTGTAATGTGCACAGCCTGAACGCCACAAGTCGGCCTGAATTACCGTGCCGCGGACACGCTGTAATCTGCCTGTTTTGACTCGGTTCATTTCAGAGAAAGGTCAAGAGCAGAACAGGATCTAGAGAGGTGTTTCTCTACGTTGTTGCATAGCTGCCGGTGGTTGATAATCAAATTAGAGAAAATTCATTGCCATTAAATAGAGATGTCCTCAAAGGCTTCTGTTTTTCTGTGGTGCTGCTAATACGATGTTTCCTTTAGGCTACCACATATCTTTCTGGGCATTAACCCAATTATTATATCAAATTAGTGTAATATGTAAAAACAGTTTAGCATTGAACATGTAAATACAGCACTAGCTGTAGCAGCAATTTCTATATTTAGAAACTCCAGAGTGCCTTCAGGTTTGATTGAATGAGCGACAGAATCCATCATTATGAGCCTGATGCAACTTTATAGGAATCCCCCCCTTTTTTTTTAAGGGAGGATGAAAGGTAATGAGAGAGGCAGGTTGTTAAGTTTAATGGCAGACAGGAAAACCTCAGAATGGCTCTTTTTAATGATGTGCCTCTTCTCATGCAGCTCTCGTTAAAAGACGAGGCCAGAACGCTCGGAGAGGACAGGGAGGGGACTGTGTCCGTGCAGACTCCGCACATCCCCCCCATCATCTCCAAGATCTGCAGCAGGACTCTCACGATCCTCTCCTGAGTTCCCTCTGTATTCAGCTCCTATTAGCATCAGAATATACTGTAAATAAACCAGGCAATCTGGGCCGTGACCCCTTATATCCACAGCACGTGCAAACTCCCCTTCCACTGCCTCCGCCTCAGCCTCCCCTGCTGCACTCTACGTAACTTTAACTTGCTGGGATTTGCAACTGAATGCCAAGCGTGGTGTTTGGCTTTAGTGTGGGGCAGGTTGTTCCGCGGCTGTCTCCCGAGAAAAGGAACTGGAGGATCGAGAAGAGCAAGGGAATTGGATCTTTGACACCTGTCACTTCCACTCTGCTGCACCTTGCTCCCTTGCCACACATAAGGACTTTTCATGTCACAGCTCAGCATGTTATCATGAGTGGGCACAGGGCCTGAGAAATCCAATTACTACCTCTGTGTCAGACCCCAGCCACCATCCTTATGTATGCTGTAGTCATGTTCCTCAAATCAGAAAAGATGTGCCTATTAGTTCCTTCTTCTTTTCTTCAGACCACTCTCCCACCTGCGTTTTAATCTGTGTGTCTTACCGAACCGGCTGCAGCGATTTCTCCTGACAAGCGTCTATATATTGTGGTGGCGGCTGGTGGGTGGCTAATGCTGCGGACATAGGTTCTGACTGCGTTATATTAAGTGGCATCATGGTGCCGACTTTGCTGTGGTGGATAATGGAGAAACCTGGGAGAGAATCAGCAAGCCTCCAAAGATGCCAAACAGATCATCCTTCGTGACAGGGAAGCAGGATGTGTGCTGGAGAAAGAGTTAGACCCAGTAGGTGTAAATCTAATGTATCTAGACGCAATGGGGGTGTCTCGCTGTGGCTCTTTATTTCTTTTATATGCCTCTTATCCCTAAGTGACGCCGTCTGTGTTGTTCAGTGGGAAACAATGGGGCTGTTTGTTCAAGCCATCATCGTTTCCCAAGGTGGCCCACTTCCTCTGTGCAGAACTTTTACCTGCCTATCCCACTCTGTACCCTCAACGCCGCCGTGTTACAGTGTCCTACTTCCAAGGATCGCTTTATAACGAGACAAGTGGAATTTTTTGAAAATGTAAAGAAGAGGGAAAAGAGAACATAGGAGAAAGTAGACACCATTCTTTTGCTGCTTTGATGAGATAAAAGGAATATAAAACACACAGTCCTGGCGAATCAAAGTGAATGTGACTCAATGAGAAGCCACATTATATTACTTATGTAAGGTCCCTTTTTTGAAGCAAAACATTGGCTCACAGTAGGAGAGGAAATCCTTAGATATCAGCTTATCTGTGCTGTCATGCCTAGTCGGACACAGTAACAAGTTTTGAAGAAATTAAGTTATTTTAGAAAGCTACATGAGCATTTAAAGTAGAAAATACTGATGTTGATCACTTTGCCCCTTCACCATTTCAGACAGTATTAGTTTTAGTTTCTTTGTATCAAAGTTTTTGAAGAACAGAAAGGTGCTGATTGCTACAGGATGCTACGTTCAACAATTTATACCCACTGTGGGATGTCTTTGTCTTGCTTTAACAATTGATGATTTAAAAATTATTTTTATCTGACTCTAGTGAATGTTATCTACCAGCTTGAGACTGTCTAGAGTTTGATCAGTGTCTGTCTTTGTAGGCTTTGTCAACACAAGAAGAAGAAGTTCCTTCCATCCATTTTTTCCATCTTCGACCCATCTCGTCTATTCTTTTTTCCATCGCCACTCGTATATCTTTCGTCTTTCCCCTTCAGCCCCCTTCATGGATGTAATTTAAATGTCTGTTTCTGCCCCCTTGCTTCTCCCAGACTCAAGGGTTTAGGAGCAAATTAGCTCGCCAGCTCGGTCAAGTTTAAACACAGAAATACAGCATTTGTTCCAGTGTATTTAAAGTTGTCCTCTGTCGATGCTTTGCAGAAAGAATGAGCCAGGCAGACAGAAGCAGGCGGTCTGGCTGGCTTGCTTAGCGGAGTGGGCAGGTCTGCCATATAGATGCTAGCAGGACACAGGCCTGCATTTTAGGAGCATACTGTAAACACTCTGTTTTGCACTATTGTTCTTTGGAAATTGAAGGTTATGAAGGTGAAGATGATAGAAAAACTCAATGTGTTTCCAAAAAATAATCTCTAATTTTCACAGAAAATATATTTTCCAGAACCATATGTTAGCATTTAGTTTAAAGGCAATTTGTCTAGAAATTTGCTACAACCAATTATGCCACGCTAGAGCAAACACCTCATATCAAACAAACTTTAGTATGCTCTAGTTTTTCCTCTGATATTTTTAATAGATTCCACCCTGCAAGATATCTCTCCACAAAATCCTATTTTAACTGGAAACAGATCAAATTATGCGAACAAGGTGAGCTGGAGTTTCAGTTTAATTTGAACTATAATTGCATTCTTCCTCTTCCTCCATCTTTCACAAGTTAAAATAATTGTCTCTTTAAAACACTCCAGCCGAAAAGATGAATTTTATCCAATAAAATTCATCACTGAATTACACCGGTGAATAGTTTTTTTTTCCCCACAGTACTTATATAGACTAACAATATAATTTAGTTTACAAGCATAAACCTGCAGAGCTGATTTCTTGTTTCAGTAAAATCGCCTGGAAAAGTAGATCAAAGCAACTCCAACAATTTGTAGTTAATTACCTTTTCTCTCATTATCATTACATATTTGAAAGAGATATACGGTCATCTTAAATTTTCTACAGTTTAAAGACTTTTTATTGGGATGCCTGAAATGTTTTTTCAGACTGTATGGACACAGAAAGCTTAAAGAAGAATTTTCTGTTGGTTATAAGAGAAACAAATTCAGCTGAAATGTGCACAAGTGTATGACTAAGGCTACAAGCTGGTTCCCAGAGCAACCAGCTAATATCAACTTGTCAAAATAGCACATAGGTTAAATACTCTGAGCCATAAGCACTTTAAAAACTATTAAGAAGATTAGTGGGTGTTTCTTCTATGCTTTTGCTAATGTCTAACAATTTTATATTATTTTAGCAGTAGGAATAATTGTTGCTTTTCGGTTTTCCGTGCTCAAGGCTATTAAACCATGAGAATCTCATACTTTGCCTAACATATGGTTTTCCACTTTGCTTAAAAATTTAAAAAAAATGTGTGTTTTGCATTGAAATTTGTTTTCATCCCCCTTTTACTCTGACATTCTAAATAAAGTCCTGAACCAGCATTTGCCTTAAGTGGTAATAACAGATTTTCCACAAAGACACTTGAAAGACTTATTTATCTACATTTTGTCATTTTGTAAAAACAATAAAATAATCAGAAAGTTTGTTCTGGTAGTCTATTTAGATTATTTAAACATATTATGATGTCCTAAAGCTTCTTGAAATAAGAAGATATGAGGAAAGCGTAGTGTTGATATTCACAACTAGAGAAGCAAACACCAACATCTTGATACCTGGATGGCCCAGTGCTGCTGTTGGACCGTCATGATCCAGTATTTCTGTGCCCAGTAATGAATTCATGCTGGAAGTGTGTCACTCTCTCTACGAAATCTCTGCATGTTGTTGAATTGGCAGCACGGTCGAACAGTTGGGCTCTTTTCAGGTTGAGATGAAACCAGCCATCCCCACAGGCTTTCTGGTGTTCGGTGGCCACATACGGGCATTGTGTCGGTGCCGAAGCCTGTGTTGAGAAAACCTCTCTGCTTCCTCTTTAACACAGTTTAGCCTTGTGCATCCACGCTTATCTGTTTACGCCTTCCTGCCTGGGTTAAATCCAGTTCAGAGTGCCTGTTGAGAGAGTTAAATGGTCACTGGCTCATGTAATGTAGGGAAAAAGGGCATGAATTATAATATTGGCTGGTCTGCACAACAACGGATCACATCAAAGCAAACCTTTCTCCTCCAAGAGTTTTGTAAGCCATGATATAAGTCAAGGGTGACTCTTTTTCAGGCTTAGAAAGTATGACTGGGGCACTGTGACCCTTAGGAGCCAGTAATCATTGGAGAAGGGCATAATAGGGTGAGAGAATCCTCTCAGCAAAATACTATTTGTTGCCAGGCCACCGAAACCAGCCCACCCACGTATGTCATCATGACAACCCGCTCGCATTGTTTCCACTACATCAAGCAGTCCATTGGCCAGTGGTCCTGCTCCTGAACAGAGCAGTGCTCTACGATGACATAGTGATTTATAAACAGCAGAGCGATTGCTTTTTTTTTTTCTTTCTTTCTTCCCGCTGCTGTTACACAGCTGTTAAGCAGATGCTGTTTGTACCAATTTAGAAGCTAGTGCATTGTTTGTCAACACCAGTTTGGAAATTCATTCTTTATACGAGGAGGCTGTTACACAATGCCCTGGCTCTGCTGTATGGATGAGCAGCAGGAGAAGGGAGGAAGAAAATATTTTCATAATTTGGCTTGAACTGTTCCTGGCCTGTAATTCGTATTGATGTACTAGAAGAAGAAGAAAAAATTTTTTTTGCAAGGTCCTGGATATTCTGAGAATTTGTTCTCAGACTGTTGCTGAGGTCCAGGAATAGAAATAAAAGACTGACATTACCAGCAAAACATGCATAACTGGAGAGTCACTGATTAGAGATTTTGTGTCTAAATTATTATTTTTTTACTTTCTAGAGAAATTGAAAATGTAACTGTTTTCACAAAATGTTTAATATAAAATAAAATAACAAAAACAAGATCAAGTGATAGAACGATATCTCTCTGTAAATCACTGTAAATATAAATGTACTTCAACATATTTATCCAGTTAACTAAAACCTACATTTAAAGCTACTAGAACACAAAAAAGTGTTCAAAAATTTAAAGGGTCTTGGTTAACAACAGATGTCTTCACAGAAATGCAGATTCTCTTCTAGTTTTTGTGCTTCCTCTACTTTCATTTTTAAACTCCTTTCTTCAATTTATTCTTCTTCACTGGAGTTAACCACTTCCAAACTGAAGAGAGCTGCTTGCTCCAACTTGTGATGCTTAGTGATGATACATTCACTTATGGGAAAAAAGTCAGATTTTGACAGCTGATCGCTGTCACCTAGCATAAGATTAGCTGATCACTGCGTGATTTATCTGCATGTCTTGACCTGACATGATTCTATTGCGTTAATTTTTAACTCACTCATGTTGAAGGTAGCTGAGTCTTCTCTCAGTATCAACTTCCACATCAAAGAGTCTCATCAGCACGACTTGTTGGCTCTTAGGCAACAAGTCGTGATCCCTTAGTTGATCCCATAGTTACCAATCAAATTTTGGCTGATCTGTTTCAGGGTGTGATGAGCATAAAATCGTCCCATTCCGGTCACCAGCTGATAAATCGGTGCATGTCTAACGCCAACACGATCACTTCCTGTGTCTGATATTCTCAGCATTTACTACTTGATTTTAAAAAATGTAAGGAATTCTGGTCAGATAGAAAAAAAGTAGGGAGAGTGATTTTCTTTTTATATTAATTACCTCAATATACGTGATCTGGCAGTACTGGTTAGATGGGAGAGTAGGACAGAAGGAGGAGAGGCATAAAAGATGGCCTTGTGCAGGGAGTGGTGAGGGATGAATCTGGGGGATTTTTAGGGGGGCTAGCTTGATGTGGCTGAGCCAGATGCTGTAGGGAGAAGGAAAGGACTCGACGCTGTGCAGAGAATGATGGCTTACGTGGCGCAGTAAGGGTGCCCCTCTACTGTTTGTAAAAACAAGACCATCACACTCCATCTTGCTGCTCCCGAAGGAGCCAAGCCTCCAGGCTGATTTATGGCCTGCAGACTGAATTGGCTGGCTGGGATGACAGCAGAGCTTGGACTCTCCCTCCTGAGTAGTGTGGGAGGCTGCTTGGCCGAGCTTCAGCCTCAGCTGGCCGTAGAACTGTCCTCAGACAGGACAGGCTGGGTGTTGAGCTCCATTCGGGGTGTAAAGATCAGAAGAGACCCAGCCTGTTACGTCTTGAGTGCAGCAACAGAGAGAAAGTCGCCCTCTGAGCTGCTGCCACCGCCGCTGCTGCTATATTATCAGATTTTTCTCCTCCTCTCTGAGACTTTCATCAGCATCTGCATCGCAGGCTCCATCAAGACACTGCAGCAACAATTTAGATTTAATCAATCTTTGCCATGTGACTGCTAGGATGGAAAATTAATATGGAGAGCAATTAGAAAACAGTCATCTCGGTGTCAAAGATGCTCACGAATACGGTGATGAGAGCAGAAAAGCTGGGAAAGTCTCTGCGGGAAATAGAAACTTCTAAACAGGATCCTCAGAGGTTTTACTTTGCTTTTCCTAAGGTGTAGTTCTTTTGCATTTAAAATATACCACATGCTACTGTGATGAAAAAAAAAGGCCAGAGAGCAGTGACAGAGTCGCTGTTTGCTCTTTTAGTCAGCAGAGCTTAATAACTGTCTTCCTTGACTATACAGGCTCTGTGTGATGGCTTTGTCACAGCATTTTAATGGGGTTCACTATCAAAGACAATGTGCAAACAACAGGAAATCAAAGAGAATGTGTAAAGTCTGTGTAGGCCACAGGAATCGTGTATCTGCTTTAAAGTGCTCTAAATTATTTCCTTTTGTAACATCTGCATCACAAGGAGAAACATCCTAAAATGTCTGGCTGTCTGTGCACAGATATCTGTTTTCATGACTAACAGAATTGGGACATTTGTTGCTTCAGCATAAATGTCAGCATAAAGAGAAAACGCGAAAAAGTAGTGAAAGACAAAAGTTGCTGATATTCTTTGTCAAATAATTTATCATACCAGATAGCTGCTCCACATTCTTTTAGGAGTTCATCTTCTTTAAAGCTGAACTGACTGAATTGTGTCATGCTGCACATACTTGTGGGCTTGTGGTTCATCTAAAATTAAGATTTTGCCACTCGAATCTGACTCCAGGAGAATTCAGTCCTGCCTCCCGTCCTCTTTTACTCTTAATTTTCACGACTACATACTGAGGTGTAATAATGCATCCAGCTCCTGATATGATACATAAGATTGAGCTCACAAGACAAGAAAAAATTATAAGCCACTTTTTTTGGTTTTTATAAGTGAATTTTTAAAGAGCCTATAATCAATGTAGAATAATTCAGTGCAAGTTTAACGAGTCAAACTTGATGATTTTTATCTTACATAAGTCTAAGAGGATACTAATACCAAAAAAGAAAAAACAAAACAAAACAAAAAAAAACATTTATTGTGCGTTACTGCAAAGAATTTTAAATATTTCATAAATCTCAAACTGGGCTTTGAAGAACCGCTGCTCAGTGTTAAGCAATCAGGTTTAGGTTTACCTCTATAAATATTTTAGACGTTGAAGTAGAGCACTACAACTACAGTTCAGATGCCTTTGCTGCCAACAGTAGAGTTGTTATTGGCTAAGAGTTAGCCAGCTGCAGTATTCTTGAAATGCTCCAAAATCATTTGTAATATATTTCACAATATGTTGTATGTCTTTTTTTTTTTTTCTTTTTATTACTCTAGAGTACCCAGAATAGCAAACTTCATTTTAAAGAATCAGGTTTTTATTCATCTGCTTCTTGTGGCTTTTATGTTTGGTCTGAAAGTGATTGCATTTCCTAAAAAGTTTAAAAATGTTAAGTTTTTGTTTTTATTTCTAGAATAAACTTCTCATAAATTCCAGTTTAAAATAATCTATCTGGACCAAATTGCAAGCTGGTTTTAGAAAGCTAGTGCTAACTGGCTAATGGTTAGCCATTTGTATGTTTTACAAGTTGTTTTTATCTCGTCAGTCAACCTGCCACCATTTATTTTCCACTTATACCTTCAGTGTCTATGTTAAAGAGTTAAATGTGCACTCTTCATCAGACAGTGTGCAGAAAGTCTAGAACTGCTTTACTTTAAAATAATATCAAACAGGGAATCCAGCTTAAAACGAGTCATTTTGACACTTTGCTGCTTTATATCGATAGAATGCAGTTTTGGTAATTTTTGCAAAGTTATTGTAAAATGGTTGGTATCAAACATTTTGTAATTCATACTTACCAGGTGGATGTTTCATACACACTTTGAGTAGTAAAGTGAAATCAGTTATTATGATTCCAATGAATAATATTTAACAGTATAAAGTAGCTAAGCATAATTAGGCTTCAAAACTATAGTCAATGGACCTTGGTACACATCAAATTATTCTAAATTATACATGTGAATTAATTAAAATGTTAAAAAAAAATTGTCATATATGTAAATACTTCAAAGAAAAAGACACTACTACACAATGGGCAAGTTATCTTTTAATGTAGCAAGGAAGGTAAGAAATGACATCACTTGGATCAAAAAAAGGACAAAATCATCTAGAGCACATGCCTTCAAATCTGGGGCTTGTAATAACTACCTGGACTAAAATAGCAACTACACAGTGCTTTACAAGGCACATTGTGATGTTTTAATATTACTAGGTGCTACATACAGGTGGAAGCTGCAACACTTACTTTTGGAACGATAAGCGGCTGTGTTTTCCAAGAGAGGCTCCATGTGTGAGCCAAAAAGGACAAAAAATAGATGGTGAAAGCTGGAGGAGTTTTACAGGGAGCACATCTCTTTGCTTTTGTGTCAGAGGGTTTAAGTCTTTTGCTGATTCCTCGTTTTTTGCTACATTAGCAACAAAAAATAGTGCCTGCAGGCATATAATATGAAGGGATCATTATATTTAGTACACCAGAGTAAAGTGAGCAATGAGCTAGTCAGGTTGTGGGATTCCCACAGTGAAGCTAAAGATCTGTAACTTGAAGTTCAGATGCCTTTAACTGATCAAGAGAATGAGTCAGAGCTGAATCCGCTGTCGCAGGCTGCAAATTTAAGATAAAATGACTCAGAATGTGTAGGTTTTCTCCCCGTGGTGATGCAAAGGGATGTTTTTCCAGGTAACTGCAAACAGAAAAACAAGGACAGCGGTGCTGCCGGGGGATTTGTCTTGGGCATTTGAAGTGGCATTATTTATTAGATTCCCATGCTGTGGAAGTTTTCCCACGAGCGTGGCGGCCCTTTGACCTAAAATCTGTATTAAAGCATAGTATGCCTGAGTCAAAGGCAGCGGTGAACATACAAGGATTTTTTTAGACTGCATTTCCAGTAGAATGCATTGTAGTTTAAGTGCTTCAATCATGTAAAACAAAAGACAAGCCACCTCCGCCCTTCAGTGAAAGTCACTTAGTAATTAATAGGTATTAAATCTGCAAACGGAAATGTTCCCAACAACATCCTGCTTTGTGCGTCTGCTTTAAGTCTGCTTCTTCTACTGATTGGCAACCCTATTTCCTGACTTTTCCTGATGACTTTGAATACACATTCTCAGCAGGAGGTGCCTTCACTGCCTCCTATTCTGTACTTGTGCTGCTGTAAAAGCCCCTAATTCATCTCTTTCCATTACAGTCGCCTCGTTTTATTTCAAATAGGAAGAGATTATGCTTTGTCAGAGGTCGATGGCCTGTCACTGTTTTTTATTTAAATTTTCTCTCAGTTTTTTGTGGATCTTTCAGAGCAACATCTGCGTTTTATGAAGCTCCGAGCACAGGCAGGATGTGTGAGTGTTAATAGCACTTGGCTTCCATAACAATGTCATTTACAACCCAGTTGCTCTCTGATAGACCCCTAAAGGAAAGAGAGAAAGTGGCTTTCACTGCATATGCAAGTGCGGCTAAGTAGCAGCCATGGAACTTGTGTATATTTCTTTGTGCCTTAAGGCTTTTCATGCCCCAGAGGATGCTTTGGGCTATAGAAATAAGCCAAAGTGTTTAGAGGAAATTGCATTCATTACCAGGATGCTTGTAAATTTTTAATCAGTGGAGAAAAAGAGCTGCTTTTATCAAACACGTCAAACAAGATTTTATAGGAATTTTCACGTTCCTACTTGTGTAAAATCGAATTATGTACACGAGTAAGCACTGAAATGGTAACTATATGTTAGTGTAATGATCACAAATGTGACTTCTTATTGTTCCTGTACTGTTTGTGGATGCATTCTAAAACTCGTCGTTCAGAAAGCCGTAACAAAAGACCTGCAGAAAGCAGAAGGAGTTGAAAATTGCTTAAAAATGGCTGTTTTTCTGTACCATACAGCCTTAAGCGATGTGTTTATTTTTCAGTCATCACCATTCATTATGTTTGTGGTACCTTGTAAAGACTTTTTCCTGTGATTGCATTGTTACATACTGATTGCATATCTTATAAAAGAAAAAAAAAATCCCCGGCTTAATAGCTTTTGTCTGCTTGATTGCTGCCTTTGCAGTTTGTCAGTTCAATCAGTGTGGATTTATAGGAACATATACACCGGCTATAAAACCAGGAAGAGAAAAATACTGTTTTCCTCTTTTGTTATGTTGCCGCATAAAATTATTTCATATGCTTCCCACATTATATTAACTAAAGTTAATATTTTTTTCAAACATTTTAAAGTTATCAGTAGATGACAACGTTAGGAAAACCAGAATACATTTATGGTATAATGAGCATGATCTAATGGCTTTTATTTAAAAAACAAAAAAACAAAAAACAAAAGGAAAGCAACAATTATTCCTTTCTTCTGACAAGTACTTAAGCAGACTTATTATTTATGTTATTTCAACATTATTACCGCAGATTATAAGCTGTAATAATGCATATAACATCTCATATTTTATCAAATATGACAATCCCAGTCAACATCACAATGTTTTTGCAATAGGATTCTTTTCCTCTAACATGCAAGCAACACGAAGTTTAAGAAGCCTTCTTTCAGCAAGCTGGTTGGTGGTGCATAGAAACAGGTAGGGGAGGGGCAACTCTAGACTGTGCTCCATAAAACTGTAAAATGTCCCAGTCACCCCAGAATATTCTCTGGTGTGTCATTAAAAGCTATTTTTTTATGTTAGGAATGGGGGGAAAAAGGTCACACAGTTACACGGCTTCACATAGCAACAGGTTGGGGAGGGGCAACGTTGCATTATCAAATGCTACGGAACAGTGGAGGAAAATCTGGTCACTTCTGCACTTCATCTGGAACCTCAATGAGCGTCCGAGAGCTCGTAGGAAATGGCGTGACAGAAAAAAAAAGACATTTTTGATTCTGGGAATGCTTAGCAGCAAGTTGGGAGCGGCAACAATACATGACTGCATGAGCTGTAAAAATTAAGAAAACTCTGGTCAGTCTGGCACTTTCTTGGTACATTTTAAAAGTTTTTGATTCGTTGAAACCAGTCATCAGCTCATGCATTACATGTTTACCCGAGGTTTTTTCAAAGCCATTAAATCT
Organism: Brachyrhaphis roseni; assembly: GCA_903066815.1. Taxonomy (NCBI): domain Eukaryota; kingdom Metazoa; phylum Chordata; class Actinopteri; order Cyprinodontiformes; family Poeciliidae; genus Brachyrhaphis; species Brachyrhaphis roseni. Next base: position 170,153 of record CAEFZY010069230.1, read on the forward strand.
TCATAAATGCTTCCCAGTGTCCAAATTTAGGCTGAGATCATCAAAGAAATGTCTTGCCGTTGTATCAGTCACTCGTGACCTGCATTCTTGGTGCCAGTGCTCATATTTTCTGCCCGTAATTCAACTCCCACATATTTGGGCTCAGATAGCCTTTGATCCCTTTTACTCACTTCATTCAGGCATTTAGTTTCCGTGTTATCTGTCAGCGCCATCAGATTATACTTTATGAGAGACAGCGCTGACATATCTGCCCCTGAAAAGCCTGTCTCCGATCTTTAAATATCGATCCCCAGGGCCTTAGCAGAGGTGCCTCTCGCGAGTGCGGAAAAGAAGGGGGGAAAAAAAAAATCAGATCATTAGTGATTTTAATTAGGTGATCTTTCAAGCTGGGATTGCCAGATGTAAGCATATGCATTTGGGTCGATCCCAATCCCTCTCTCACAATTCCTTTTTTTTTTTGTCATTTCGTGCTTCTGGAGCGGTGGATGGCTGCTGCTTGGAGTGAAACAAGCAGTAGGGAGCACAGAAATATCTCACGTGTACTCGTGCAGCAGGTTCATTTTTAGACTTTGAGCTGGAGGAAAAACATGCTACAGCTGCAATGAGAGATTTTAAAAATTAACTAATATTTTAAGTCAAACCATTTCGAAGCACTTTTTGATGCTCTGCTTACCTCATGTCAAATATGTTTTTATTTAGATTCTATCAAACTAATTGTTCACTGGTTTTGAGGAAAAACTGCATTTATATTTAAATGAGTCATCATAGCATCTTTTTGTCATCACCAATGATGCCAAAATGTTCTTGAAAGTTCTCCCACCAACAACAAAGTGCAGCACAGCCATACTGAGTCAGACTAATCTGCTTTTTTTCCCCCTGCTCCAGCGTTAAACATCATTACATATTTATAACTCGGCGCCAGATGACAGAGACAGAGAGGGAGGAAGAGATATGAACCAGGCAGCAACGCCACAACTCGTCTGGTGTCTTTCTCTGGGATATCTGATTGCACTGTTTAAACCTGCCTTTTATCTATCGTTTGGTAGTGAAAACCCAATTATGCAACAGCTACAAATGGACTTTTGATTTAATTGGTACATTAGATGTGCCTCAAAAATCTAGCTTATGATTGGAAGGAGTGTTGATGTACATGGTAAGAATTTAACAGACTAAAAACACTGTGGGTATCAATCTTATCATTCTTCTGTAAAAATATGCAAAAGAAAAAAAAAATGTGTCCCAAGCTAAAGTTCAACACAAACAGTACAGGCAACATTCATGCTGTTTTGTAGTTATGAGCAGAAAGGATGTGTGTCTGTTTCAGTACACATCCAGTTAAAAGTTAACTTGCTTTATATTAGCCAGTGGTTGTTGGGAGAGAAGGGGGACTAATGTTGTATCCTGCTAAATGAAGCCAAATAATCTACAAAAAATCTTCCTGTCTTGTTCATTCCTGTTTCTTTAACATTCCTGTTGTTTTATGGCTGATTTGACATGAACAAACATATCACAATATAAGGTTTTTATATCTGTCGACATTGATAATTATTGATTAGTTTTTTGTTTCAAATATCTGAAATACAGTCAAACTGGTGATGTGACCATCCACAGTTTCCTCTCAAGCTGTTGCACTTATTTTCTTCTTCCATTTCATTCTTTTGTTTTTATTTTTGAGCAGTAATGAGGCACAGTGGCAAAATATGAAACTGCTGCTGTGCGAGTTACTCAACAGGCTGTTGCTAGGCAACCAAAGAGTGAGTTGCTAGGCAACCAAAGAGTGAGTGAGTTAGTTGATGCCACCAACCTTGCTTAACTGGACCTGAGAGATTGAGCGGCTAAAGTTTTTCCTCTACCTATATTTCCCAGAATGCTCTTTGGTTATTGATCGGAGTTCAGTGAAATTATTTAATATACATGTATTATCTACCGATATTGATCAAGTGTTTATTGCAATGCATGTTGTTACTGATTTATTTCCCAGCCCTAATGTTCACAAATAAAATTTGTGGTTTAACTTTAGACTAATCTAGGAAACTTTTTATCTTTGTCTGCAGATCCCGGAGAGGGATTCCACTGCCAGGACGAGTGTCGCATACTGGGCCACTCTGACCGCTGCTGGATGCCTCGGGTTTCGGTCCCAGCACGCGCCAAGTCACCCGAGCATGCTCGCAACGTCATCGCTTTGTCCATCGAGGCAACCACGGTGGACGTGCCGCACTATGAGGACGGCACAATCAAGAGGACTTTTGCCACCTTTGGCAAGGATGGGCCAGAGGATGTTGAACGGGGAGAGTTGAAGGGAAAGCGGACTCAGGAGTCTCAGGTGTGCAGCCCCAAGGCCAACGGAGGGGCTGTTCGCGAAGCTGGCAATGGGCGTGAAGCTGCCAGCCCCATCACCTCCCCCGTGCACCTGAAGAGCCCGATGTCCAAGGCGTCATCTTCCTACAATACACTGAAATGTCGTGACGCAGAGCGGATCGCAAACCACAGCCTGTTGCGGCAGCCTGAGGGGAAGGACAGTGAGCCAGCCGTCAGGGAGATCAACACGCTCCTGCACGACGGCCGAGACAAGGAGTCCCCCAGCAGCAAGCGCCTGAAGGACATTGTACTTTAGCAAGCATCTTGGCGACACTCCAACATGCACACACATATACAGTGTAAACTCACATATATATATTTACCCCACGGTAGCTGTGTGTACACAGACGTACTGTGGAAGTGTAGAGACACCCATTTGCAGAATCCAAAACTCCAGAACCAGCTTGGGCTGCTGATGATGAACTGTAGTCTGCTGCAGCTAGTTGTGTGCTCAAGCCCAGGTAGTGGATGTGGCTTTGTCGTAGTCGCAGTACTTTTTCCTCGTTTGCTTTTGTTCGGTTTTTCTTTCAGTCTGCATTAAGTAAACAGGCAGGTTACTGTTGACTGCATGGACGCGGCCAGTGGAGCTACTCCAGCCCTCGAGCCAAAGCAGGACACTACATGTTCAGTCGCATGAGGTGCCAATTCCTACGTACAGTTATGCCTTTTGAACTACTTTTGTATGACTAAAATGACATTTGCCTTTTTTGGTTTTGCAGTGTGTTTTAGCTGCTAAAATCGCTCCTTGTTCCTTTGTATAGTGAGCTCTGACACTGTAATAAACAACCACAGATACATGCGCAGGATTCACCCAAACACATGTTGCTCTTTGGCTCCTTCATGGTGCATTCAGGAGCAGGATCAAGAGTCCTCTCGGTCTTGTTTGTCTTCTGCCTGGCTGATAAGAGAAAACTTTTGCTTTTTCCCCTGAGGACAACCTGGTATCATCAGACTGTGAGGTCTTTAAAGTATTTATATTTTATCACGGATGGAGCTAAATGAACTCCTGCTATCTGCCAAGCCTCTCTGAACGCTGGAAGTGGGACAGACCGATCTTTGCGTTCAGAACAAGTTGTATGAACAAATTAAAGACTTTAATGCTTTTGAAATCTCCTGTGCCCAACCTTGATTGTAGCCAGTGGAGCACAAATTAGAGCTTTGTGCTTTTGGTCTTGTACTTTTTTTGACTTTTGACTATGGGGCTAGGATAGAAGGGATCGTCACTCATGTCTTGCTATGTGAAACTCTGTATAGGGTTTACTATTATCATTTTTAATAACCTGTTGTTATGTGACAATCCCTTTAATGTTTTGTTTCAAAAGGAAAAAAAAAATCGAATAAACATTGGTGTTCAACTGAAGCTACGGTAGCGTTTGTTACACAAACACGAAAATAACATAAAAAAACATATATGCCAAAATATATTTTATAAATAATTTAAAATGTATAATGAGAATATTTAATGCTGTGTAGTTATTTTATGAGTAAGTTATACTTGAAATTAACTTGCTTTTTGTTCATTTGTCTTTTGCTTTTATATGGATCTTGATTTTTCTTCTTTTTTATGAAATTGGATTTTTTGTTTTGTTTTGCTTAATGTGTGATCCCTGGCAACCGTTGACTTGCAGTCTACCTTGTTGTAAAGAGTTTCTTATTGGTCAGTTCTTGTGCCATCCAGTTTCTGTGTGGGCTACTAGAAAATGTGGAAAAAAAGACAAAAAAAAGAAGAAAAAAAGCAATCTCAGCACCAACATTAGTGTGTCCGTTCGACGAGCTTAGAGTGAGATAGCAAAAGAAACCAAAAAAAAAAAAAGATGTAAACCCAACTGTGCTGACTGCAGGATGTTGCTTATCCTTAGCATCTCAGGAGGAGGAAGCTGTTGCAGTTTCCCACCTTTAGCTCAAGCTTGTAAGGCTGGACTTGAGTTCAAATGAGCTCCTGACATGCAGACTTGCTTTACTCAGCACTGCTGTCACTATGTGCCATCTGTGTTCAGCTGATCTCCAAGATGAGGTAGAGACCGCAGCGAGTGGTAGACACAGGGCTCTCCCCTCTTATGAGCACCACACAACAGACTGGGTGGAATCACGTCTGAACCAGCAAAAGTCCTGGAAGACCCACACTGCACGCCAGCAGTGTGGCTTTAATGTTTCTTTGCAGTGCACAGTAGTATGTACAATGTGGAAGTCGACGAATGAAAATGGACAGATTGCATACAACACACTAGATCCTGTGGCTGAATGTTTTGCTGGTCTCACCCATGCTTCTGGCAACATAAAAATCGGAATAATCACTGAATGTATACAGCAGCTTATAATTAAACTATTAAATGTGCTCTGCATTGTTTTCTTGTCTTTACTTGACCTGATGAAATGATGCTAGCTAAACTAAAATCATGCATCGAGGTACATTTCAGTAAAATTCGAACCTCAACAAAATGTTGTTTAGTTCAACAAGTGAAACTTGTTTATCAGATTCATTTCAAACACAGCTGTACATCTGGTCTTCCAGTTTTGTATTTAAATTCAAGCAGTTTAATATGTCACTGTAGTCTGAAAGTAACAGTTAAATAATAATATGTAACTGATTTACTTTCTACATTGAGGTCTACAATTTTTACTTAAAGTAGTCACCCTGCAGATAAAACAAAAACAATTAACACTGAATGCCCACATTCACTAATTATATGATGGTTATATGTGTATGTGTGTATATATACATTTAACTGAATCAGTATTGTAAATATCACCATATTATGTTTTTATTGCATAGATTTTCCTCCATTGTTTACGTTGTTTTGGAGCTGGCTTTAATCTCATTGTACATATGTACAGTGACACAATAAATTCAAATTAAAAGCTGAACGCACTCATTGGTGTGTTGCAAAAGTTTCCATACATTTTCCCAACTGATCGGTGCTTTGCTTTCACTTGTCAGTTCATCCCAGTCAGCTCAATGGTGGTAATATTAAGAGACGTTGCTGGTCACTCCCCTGTGTCTAACTTTTTCTTAAGGAAGCACAAACGTAAGCCATTGGTAATGATCTCAATGTAAAATTAATCTACTGACTAACTAGTTGCATGTCAGGGGTTAACACACCTGATTCAAATGAATGCAGCTCAGCAAAAATCTTGTTAATTATCCATCAATTGAAATCAGGTGTGTTGAAGCAGGAAAACACCTAAAACATGCAAGGCAGTGTGCCTTGAGTTCTAGGTTTTAAAAAACCCTGCTGGACTCTACAAAAATTATTTTTGACAAACTAAAAATCTTAATTATTGATTCTAGAGTTCATAACACTGTCTTTCCATCATCAGTAACCCATTGGTTCATGTTTCAGGGTCCAGGAAATCCTTTTTCTCTTCTTAGCAATATCTTTCTTGCTGCACTTTAAAGTCTTCTCTCCGCAGTTAAGATTAAGACTTGCTTACTACAGCCAGTGTTAAGTTGTGCTTGAAGCTTTTGTCCTATGAGACGCCTTTTTCATAAGTTCTTGGCTCTTCAGGCATCTTCCTGTCAGAGATTCTTTGAGTTTCTGAGTCCCAGTTGTTAAGGAAGGAGACTGTTCTCACTGACACCCTGACTTTCTTCACAGTTTCTCTGTCAGAAAAGCCTATTTTTAATTGTAATTATCACGCTCTTCCTTTTTTAATTATCTTTTTCATCACAGCTTATTGTAGCACTGTGCATTTTGCAGTGCAATACTGTAAATAATGCTTTTAGAGCAGGGGTGCTCAAGTTCAGTCCTCGAGAGCTACCGTCCTGCAACTTTTAGATGCAGCCTTACTCCAACAGACGGGGATCAGCTCTGAACAGGCCTGGTAACGAGCCATTCATTTGATTCAGGTGTGTTGGA